>NJRP01000762.1:43725-65679 GCA_003063835.1 Aphaenogaster floridana | reverse complement strand
ATCACAGTCGAGCATTCTAAAAATAAGACCGCAATTTTGATTGTGATTGGTCGATTTCTTAAGTCTTACGACTTGAAATCTCATTGTAGACACCGCTTAAGATCGTCTTAAGTACAGTCTTAAGATGTCATAAGCCAATCACACAGCTGTATTAGCATCTTAAGATATTACTTAAGACGGTTTTAAAATAAGAACGGACTATGAGTACCGGCCTAAGACTGGACTCGAGACGATACAAGACGATTTAAATACGAGATCCAATTATGAATTAATCATAATTAATCACAATTATTTATCATATACTTCATCTTTTATGATTTTTAATACAGTTTACATAATTGGGTAACATTTTGTGTCCTAAACATTACTTGCCTCTCGCGTAGTAAATCTATATTGAAAATACATTGATTCGTGTGTTTCGTTTTCAAGATTTTGATTTTTGGAGTCTCAAGCTCTCTATAATATATATTTATTCTAAATCTGAAACAAATATAAATTTGGATGTTGTTGATGTGTGTTAGTGCAATTAGTAGCTAGTGAGGGATTTGAGATCAAATCGTACATTTTTCATTTGTGCTATTACAATATTAATATAATTTTAGCATGTAGGTGGATATTTTTAGCGATTAAATACATATTTTTTTTTTAATCATATAAGTTGCACAAATAAATAAAACATTTTTAAACGGAAACATTTATTTTTTTAGTTTTTTTTTTATTAATTCCATGAAAATTTCGTACAAAGGAAATATGCTGGATGATGTAAATCATACAAACAATTTGTAAAACAAATAATTTTTGTGCATAGTGCACCTCTTTTGAGAGAGAGAGAGATTGCACGTTTTAGATGAAAAAAAATTATATAATATTTTAATATAATATTTTTTTGTACTACTTCTTTTGTTTGCCATATTTTTCAGAAATAAATCTATAAATTATGAATTATCCTATATACATACGGTGTCTGATAATAGGAGTGCTGTAACACCTCTCATCCGCAGTGCGCTCTTTCGCGTAACGTCCTTTTCGCTACGTGCTTATATTCGCCCTTGAATCCCTCCCTTATGGATAAGGAACCTAGTGTTATACCCCTTTTTCCTATTAGGGAGAAATTATTGACACATTTGCAGTCGACGATTTTAGCGCGTGACCTAAAACTGGAAGCCGCATGCAATTTACAAAAATCTATAGCTGGTTGCCACAGGATTCTGGCATTAAAATAAGAATAAAAATTTTTTAAATGTTTAATAATCATTTAATAATATCATGCTTGTAACCACTTGTTGTGGTTTGAAATTGTAGGAAGTTTACACGTTTAGATTTTAAAATGACAAAATTACGTCAGTGGCTGCGAATATGTTAAGAAGAGAAGAAGACACATCCTTGTTTCTTAACAAAACTATGTCTATATATAAACTTTTTTATCTTGTTTTAAAATTCAAAAACTAGTACTGGAAAAGACATAAATATGTAGATTAACCCGATATAATAAATAAATAAGATATCTGAGAAATCATTTAAATCATAAATTAACCAAAGAAAGATCCTTTTTACATGCTATTCTTTAATTAGTTTCAGATCTAGAGGGAATCGAGATCATGGCAACCGCAATGGAGGAGTCAGCGGAACTTATTGGAACAGTCAGCAACAGAGTCAAAAAGAATACGGCACGAAAAAGCAAAATCATAAGAAGACTCCAGGCGATTTACTGAAGAAGCCCAGTTGGGATCTGGCAAAGTTGCCCTCGATAACGAAGAATTTGTATGTTCCCCACATCAATATCTTGAACAGAACGCCTGACGAGATCAACAAATATCATGCGAGCAAGGAAATCACCGCCAAAGGCAATAATACACCTGCTCCCATCCAAGCCTTCGAAGAGAGCAACTTTCCAGATTATGTGATGGAGGAAATCAGGAAGCAAGCTTTCGCCGAACCCACTGCAATTCAAGCTCAGGGCTGGCCAATTGCACTTAGCGGACGAGATTTGGTTGGAATCGCTCAAACTGGTTCCGGAAAAACATTGGCAGTAAGTACAGCATCTTGGTTAATTAAATTAATTAGATTATAAAAATTGACAAAATAATTTGGGTAAAATTGTTCAGGAATTGATCGGGGTATCCAGAGAAGACTTGTATAAACAAGAAGGCGTCAAAATTTTTAAAATTTTTGAAAGATATCTAGTTGAGGCTCTCGCGTGGTGCCCCGTGCCAGAGCGATCGACTAGTTATGATTGATGGATATCGATTTCGATTCCGATTCTCATCCCGTGTATGCCTCAGTCCACATTTATAAATGTGATTGAGGTGACAATTACTGGGCTCGGACTTTATCGAGCCCGAGCAAGTGAGACAGCTGCAGGTTGAGAAACTCCTTCTCTTCTGGAGGAGGACGGGTTTTGAATGACCTGTGGTTGTGATTCGGGAAGTCACAATGGACTCTGAGTGTCGCCGGTGTGTCTTCGAAAGAGGACCCCCCCCCCCACCTCAGATCTGTTATTATTAAGATCTAATTTTCTATATAAGTCAAATTATATAGAAAATCTTACAGAATATGTTATTCAAAGATCTAAATAAATTTAAATACCTCATTGCTCATATCGCTGTTTTCTCTATCTATTTAGTATATCCTTCCGGCGACTGTGCACATTAATCATCAGCCCCGCCTCAGCCGTGGCGATGGCCCGATTGTTCTAATTCTCGCTCCCACGCGCGAATTAGCTCAACAAATTCAAACAGTTGCACGTGATTTTGGCTCATCTTCTTGCATCCGCAACACCTGCATCTTTGGCGGCTCGCCGAAGGGGCCTCAAGCCCGTGATCTTGAGCGCGGAGTAGAAATCTGTATCGCGACACCCGGTAGACTGATCGATTTCCTCGAGAAAGGAACCACGAATCTGCGTAGATGCACATATCTGGTTTTGGACGAGGCCGATCGAATGCTAGATATGGGTTTCGAGCCACAGATACGCAAAATTATTGAACAGATTCGACCTGATCGGCAGGTGCTTATGTGGTCCGCCACTTGGCCCAAAGAAGTGCAGGCCCTCGCCGAGGACTTTCTCACCGATTATATCCAGATCAATATCGGGTCTCTAACTTTAGCAGCCAACCACAACATTCGACAAATTATCGAGATCTGCCAGGAACATGAAAAGGAAACGAAACTGTCGCAATTGTTGCGCGAAATTGGGACTGAACGCGGCAGCAAAATGATCATTTTCGTGGAAACAAAGAAAAAGGTGGATGACATTACGAAGACAATTAAACGCGAGGGCTGGTCCGCGATCTCGATCCACGGCGACAAATCGCAGCCGGAGCGCGATTACGTTCTATCGGAATTTCGCAATGGGAAGACTATGATCTTGGTTGCGACAGATGTGGCAGCACGCGGCTTGGATGTCGAGGACGTGAAGTACGTTATCAATTTTGATTACCCCAACAGCTCCGAGGACTACATCCACAGGATCGGCAGAACCGGTCGCTGCCAGAGCGCAGGCACTGCCTATGCTTACTTTACACCGAACAATGCGAGACAGGCGAAGGAGCTGATTGCAGTGCTGGAAGAGGCCGGTCAAGCTATAAACCCACAATTGGCAGACATGGCGAATTCTGTCAGGAACCAATACGGCAAGGGACGGCAACGATGGAGCCACGTACGTGCAAAGGATACCAACACTCATGGAAGTCCTAGAAACAACATCAGCCCGACGATAAACAACTGGCAGCACATGTTGCAGACGAACCAACAGCATGGACAGCATCACAATCCAATGATTCAGGAGAAAACCGTGGCACGTCATCAGCGCAACAATGGCTATCAAGCCAATCGGCAGAACAATTACCAACCACAGCATTCCTATCAGCAGCAGCATCAGCAACGACAATCCATTACTGGTTACCAGAACAGCTATCAAACTAACAGCACATGTCAACCCACGCATCAGGCTACCAGCGCGCCCAGGTACCAAAATAGGACTGGAGGATACCAGGGTAATCGTTTTCAGAATCGGCAAAACGGCTACAACGGCAATCAAAACGGGCCCAATGTTTATTCGATGCCGCCGCCCTTCATGATGCCGTCCGGTGGACACGCGGACTCCGGGATTCAGAATCTCGTGAACAACAAGTTCTTCCAGACCAACCGACCGCCGCCCAACGCCGGTGCCTGTGCCTATCAATCGATGGGCTATGGCCAGTTTCAAGCAGTGCCGCCGTACGGTTATCCGTACCCGCCAACGCCGGTGCAGCAGTGACGCCTCCCGCGATGCAAAACCATCGGGGTACGGGCTAAATGAAAAGTAAGTATGTCCCGCCTATCGGGCTTTATTGGATCGCTCTTATGTTGGATAGTGGATCCAATTTACTATGATAGACTGTCGATAACGGTTAACTGACCTATAAGAATTTTAAAAAGTTTCATTTTGTCATTTGTCATTCTATGAGTTAAAAAATCGCGCGCTTTAATTAATTGCAATCTTAGGATTTTGCTTTGAGAATTTTAACGCCTTCTAAGAAATCAACTTTACTAAAAAACGAAATTATACTAGGATTTATTACCTCTTTGAAAAGGATAAGATAAGAAATGTGCTTTTGTTGGTTCGAAGCCACAATAGCAGCCTTGTTTCTCGATTTTCCGCCAATACTGACACTTTAACGTATCGGCAGTCTGTTATAATATTTTTAATATAATACTTGTTCTGATTTTCTTTTTCATTTATTTTTTTCTGGAATTGTGCCGGTACGACATAGTATTTATTTCGAGATGTTAATCGCGATTGGAATTATTATTCAAGAAGTCATGTTTCGGATAGAAAAATTTGATTTCTGTTTGTCGCCATTGCGATTTAAGGGGAAAATGGTTTGAAGAATACTTAAACAATTTGAGTTTGATATTAACAATATTGAGATATTAAGACGCATAATAACTCGCGTCGCTGCCAAAACTTGAAGGCCAAAACACAAAAAACTCTGAGAGTATAGATGTGTTTTGTCTTGTAATTACTCTATATAAATATTTTCTAAATGATTGAAATACATGTATGTCTACATTATACATATGTGTATAATGTAATATACCATCATAAATTTATATGAAAAAATATGGACGCTACAAAATTTGAAAGATTATAAACTTATTAATATATAAAATTTTTTATTTATAAATTATACTAAATTATTTTATTATATCTATTGAATTATTATATTAAGAGTAAAGGAATATCCTTTTAGCTCAAGTATAAATATTTTTTGGTCGCACTCTCTTTATACATCTTGTTGTCTCTTTACTCGTCGTTTTCGCTTAAATTGAAGTGTGTGACGAATTAAATGAACTCAAATTGTTAAATCGGCAAAAATAATGAAAGGGACAATTAATCGAGGCACATTCCAGTTTTCAAATTCTTAATGTAGCATTTAGCATCGTTAGCAATGAGCGTACACGATATAATATCGATCCTAGATGTTAACCGTTGCCGTTGATGGTTCACGAATCCCTCTACTGATATAATTGAGAATAAATAATAATCCTCTTATGCGAGTATTATTGTAGCTATATTATAAATGCTTTTTTCCGAAATGCACGAAACATATAGAAGGGGGTGGATTAAGACTATATATCAGATGTACTAATTTATAATTTATTTATATATAGTTCGCGTGATTACACATACGCAGAAGAAAACCCAGGAAATAAAACGCGCGATATGCTCTATAGGAAGGAAATTTGTAAGGCCTTTTGCATAAAAATTAAGCCGTTTTTTATGTGCCCCGGCATAACGAACAAATTGTCGTGCCCTTTGTTTCGGGAACGGGAAATTTAAAAAAAAAAGAAAAGAAGCAAAGAAACAAGATAGAGAGAGAAAGACAAATTAGAACAGCTAGGAACGTCTATTTATCTACAAAACAGCTTTGCTGACGGGAATTGAACCAATCTTGGGCACTCTATCTCTCTCTCTCTCTCTCTTTCTCTCTCTCCCCGATACAACTAATCGTAGCGTTAAAAATAAGTATCTCGTGCTCCGATGATCTTACAGAAATTCAAACAGCCTTGAGGTCTCTGGATTCTTGAGATTCTGAAGTCAGCTTCGGGATATCTGGAATTTGTACTTACTGGACCTCTGGGTCCACAGAACTTGGATACTTGAATACTTGGAATCTTAAATATCTTGTTGGGCTTTTTAAATGCGCAGTGCGTTTAAACTATAGCTTCTGAACATTTTCAGAATGTTGGTCTGAAATCCCACACTGGAAGATTCCTGTTCCTTTAAATTTTGATTCAAGGCTTGGGTGTTTTAATTTTCATATATTTAGAGATCCTTATTTTTCTCAAATGCTCTGACATCTTGAACTTTTCAGTTCTCTCAAATTCATCTTCGCACCCATAAGTCTATGGATCCTAATCTTTGGGCGTCCTCTGAATTAAGTATTTAACTTCTTGGACTCTCTGACCCTCGAAGCCATAGAATCCAGAGATCCTTGGCGAGGTTTGAACACTGGATCCTTGAAGACATGCAGATGGCTTTTAGAGGACAACGTAAATTAAGCACGTAGTCATGATGGCTGTGTACCTCGATGCAAAGTTTGATACCTTATTTTTATATATATATCGAAAGTGATTTGTTGTTGAACCAACGAATAATTATATGATACATTGTTGTTTGATGTTTATGCAATTGGCCACTGAGTGGTCTTGTCTCTGCGCACCGTGCGCGCAGGCTGGCCGCCATCGAAACTAATCAGACTTTCAGTTGTACCTGCTATTTTAGTTAACATGCAACGGTCCAAATTACTGCGCCGTCATCTTTCACTCCGGTGAAAACAATAACAATTATGCTACTTTTTTCCAATGCTTCATTCTTCAACCAGTAACTTACTTTGTTTCACTGTGCCTTAGGATTTTGTGATTTGGCGAATTTGAAGAGCTTTGAATCTTGAAGCTATTTCTATTCTTTGAACATTAAATTCTAAGAGCTAAAAGAGTTCAGAACGGTCTTTGAGAATCTTCTTGAGAATATAAAATTCTTGAGTACCGGGAGAACATAAATTGTTGGGAACTTGAATTCTTGAATTTTAAGCGCTTTGAATTTTTAGCCCTTGGGGACAAGGCTAAATTTTCAAATTTTGAATTGCAATTGGCCTGAAGAACTTGTATTTCGTGGGGTAGGAGATACTGGTTGAAAGCTGAATCATCTTACGCATAATGAATTAAGGATATAACATATTGTTGTATTCTGAAGCAGCCCTTTGTGGTACCGGAGGACGTTTTTGATCAACATGCCCGATTAATTATTGAACTAACGATTGGCGCACGCTGTTGGGGCATGTGATACATTTTATTAGCAGCGTGTAGCAATTTTGCGAGCCTCCAGATTACTCTGCACATACCACCGTATATCATGTAATTATCGAGAAGGAAATAGAAAGAGACAGTGATTTTTTAAAAATGAAAGAAAACGAGAGGAAGGTAATTCTCTGGTCTCAATCAGGAAAGAAAGGCAACTAAAAAAAATTGCATTAATTTTTTTGAAAGAGTATTCATTTCATGGATTTTTTCTGTTCTTTTTAATAACAAACTGCAGCTAAACGTATAGTTTTATAATTATTTCTTTTAAATTATCTTTGCCATTAAACTTTGTTTCTCTTTAAAGTTTCTTTCTTTCCGAATGTTATTTCTAATAATCTTAAAATATGCGATCAGTTAAGGATTTGGTTCTTTTCGTTTAAATTTTCTGAACAGGCCAGAGAATCGATATCGGATAAATAAATGTAGGAACGCTCTCGCGCAGGAACGCTATTAATTAATGATTGTTAATTGTTGCCGCGTGGCGATTATTCACTCGCGACTCGCTTTTATAAAATAATTAACAACTCGTCACGCACAAACAGTGCACGAAATGCTGGGAGATGCAAAGGTCCCATTTGCAGATAAGTCCCATTCGACTCGTTTAGATTCGCGTATTCTAGGTACGTACTCGGACACGATCCGTGGATTGATTTTGGACATCGTTAATTGTCGTAGAATCTCCGGTGTTTTTTACGAGAAAAAAAAGAACGATAGTCAATAATGTTCAACGAAGTGGGATATTCGTGGTTCCTGGATCGGGATGCTCGTGTTCTCGGATCCTTGCATCTTCGAAGGTTCATACTCCTGGATTGCTAGTATCTCAGTTTCGTTTTTCATCTTTTAGGATGGATTTTAAGAACAAAACAAGGATCGTCGAAGTCCTGGATTTCTCGGTGCTCCAAATCTTCCCAACTTTAGATTCTTCAATTCCTCTGGAAAGTCTGGAACCAAGAAGTATTAGCGTTTCAACACCTCGAGAATTCGGGGGTTTTCGAAGAGTTTCGAAACTTCGGTAACTAGAAATTTCGGAGCTTTAGCACTCTCGAGTTTCAGAACAGCAAGGGTTTGGAACTTTTACAACTCCGACGTCTTGGAATTTGACGACTTCGAAAATTTGAGACTACACAAGTCTGGCTTCTCTTGGGCGTTACAGGAAACGAAGATTTTGGGATCAAAGATTATTTTAGAATCTCTTAGCGTCTTCTGGATTCTTAAAATATTACTTCAAGTTGCAGAACGTAGATACTTAACAATGGTGGGAGCTTTAATATTTTGATACTCGTTCTTCGGTCTTCTCCTCAAAAAGACGCTCTTCAAAAAGATGATGTTACGCGGTTGTGTCTCTGGAAGATTAGATTTTTCTTTGACTGCTGAATCTTCGAGCTGAAGGATCCCTGGATTCTAGGATTTTTGATCGACGAATATTAAGCTCGACGCGCCTACTTTGTCAATCTGACTGCGTACGTCGATGAATAGTGATATAATAATAGGAAACGTATGTGTTGCGAGCATGAAAAAATACTGAATACTCTCGCGCATTGCGTATGCCCGCTATCAAATTGCGACAATTTTTCCGATCGAGGCGATCGAAAAAAAAATGATACAGAATAATTCGCTATAAAATTAACCGATTAATTAGCTAAGTTTAAATGTCCTTGATGAGAAAAACCGTCATCAATATCGGAATAATCATTATTTATGCTATCTGCATTTTATTTTGTTCTAAAAAGTGGATTGTTTTATAAAATATTGCATAACAATATAATTATATCATTATGTAATATTATAATATATGTATTAATATGTATTATTTTATAATTATTTTATAATTATGTTATTAAGTATTTTAAAAGATTTTCCTTCTTTCTTGCTTCCTCTCTTCTTTTTTTCTTCCTGCTTTTCTTCAAATAAAATAGTAACTTTTAATGAAATAACAATGTGGATAGCGGGTGTACGCGTAGCTCTGTGATATGTAAGACGTAGCATATTTCTAGCTCTACCTATCGTGCATCATGATTAAAATAAGGGATGTATCTCATCAGTTTTATATGCGGTATCAGTCATCAGATCTTAATGATGCTTAATGCAGGGTCGTCGATATCTATTTAGCTAACGGGAAAGGAAAGGGAATTGATATCGAACGCACTTTTCTCTCACTTTCCTAGAATAAACAATATAACGATGGGCTATATAGTCGATGTATCTGATTAGACTGTGTAAAAAGTTTTTTCCGACGAAAAGATAACAAGACGATAACGTTGTCATAAGATTAATAATACTGTCACTTTCTTTAGTAATATGCGCATCATTTCTCTCACAATATAAATGCAAATCGGCGTTTGTCAAGCAATATATCTCAAAATTTTTTGGTTTTCTGAGCAAAGAAACAGTCAAATCGTTTTCTTCAGATCTTCGAAATTCACTTTTTATGCAATCTAATAATTAATTACTAATTAACTATTATTGAGTTACAGCGTGTGTTCTCATATATTTTTATTAATCTCAATTATATTCCAGATAAAAATCTCGAAGTAATAAGTTTAATAAAGTTCCATAATTAAAAATTTACATTTAATTGAGTTAAAGTGGGTTATAAGAATTAATTTATGCACTTTTTGCAGTATAATAGTGAATTATCAAATAAAAAGCGGCTTTTATTATAAAAGAAAGGGGCCAAGAAGTTCTTCAAGATAGTTTCTTATCATATCTTCGCGCGGTCACAATTCTGTGAATGTTTGGTGCTTGCGACTATAATGTTTATCCTACTTTATCATAGTAACTATTATATCTTTGATATTTAATATTTAGTATTTTAGCATTTGCACTATGATTTAAATTTAAGTTATATTCAAGAGGTTAGGTTAGGTGGAATTTTAATTTAGTAAACAATAGTAGAATCTTATCTTCGCCAGTGGATAATAAAATGTATAAAATTCATTAATTTCGATCAAACTGGCAATCTTTATTTCTTTGGTTAGCACTAAAAGTTTTCAACTAGCAGTAATCGCACGTCAGTAGAACGATATTGGTTACGATATCGCCACTGCGCACAAAGCTAGTGATTATTGCTAGTTGAAAACTTTTAGTGCTAACCAAAGAAATAAAGATTGCCAGTTTGGTCGAAATTAATGAATTTTATACATTTAATTTAGTCTTGCACTTATTAAAATATATATGAGTTTATATTTTGAGATTGAAGTTATCTAACTCCGCAATCATCATCAAATAAAATATTCCAAGATAATAACATATAATCTCAGGATTTAAATATAATCTCATATATTTTGCTGATAATGGAATGCAGGTGTACGATTTGTGTTTTCTATTTGTTGGGTTTCTCGTCTATTTAAAACAAAACTAGTTTTTTTTTAGTTATGAATTAGAGCAATGTGGGATAGCAGCCTAGGTCGCCATTTTATTTAAATTTTTGATTACTCACATCTTATTCAAAAGTATTCAATGAATTTGTGTGACATCAATGATCGACGCATCCCCTATGATAAGAGCCGGGATAATGGATAATCGATTGTCTTGCGATCGAACGGAATCGATAATCGCAGTTCGGGGAAATATCTTCTACGTTTTTCTTCTTCTTCGTGATGAACACTGTGATATCACGTAAAATAAACATTTTAATTAATCGCAAGCATAAATATCATAAATATCATAATATTATAGAAACTATTCTTTTTTTACACACAAAGACTGAATCTCGCCAGCTTGTATATGAATTTAGTAACCCCCTTACCACATTTCATATCTCACCCGGACATGTGTCGATCAATGACAAAAGGGTTGCGATATTTTTTTTTCTTTCGAGCCTCAGTATACAGAAAAATCGTGAGTTTAAGAGTTACGATCTTAGCGGTCTAGTACCAGGATAAACGTAAAAAAGAACCTAACCGGAATCGTGAGATCGTTCTCGCTTATTGAAGGGGAAAAAATGTTACGATCTTTTTATCACCGACCGCACACATGCACTGTGTTGTATAACAACAAAATACTGTTAATAGTTTATTTAATCGTTTCGTGTGATTTTCCCGTCCTAGACGGTCATGGTCGTTATTATTGTTATTATTAGTTTCGATTGTTCATATTATCCACTTCGTTAAAGCGACGTTCGCGATCTTCAAATGCTTTATAGTCATAAATATAGAGACTATAGAGCTTTGGGTTCTTCCTTTCTCTCTTTAGAAATATTCATTCTTCATATCTTCATTTGCATCTAGAGTGTGTTCTAAAAAGGAAAAGTATTACGTGGCAGTAATGCATTACGTATAATTCCAGACATCCTTTTTATTTAAAAATATATCTCTATTTTCTTTTAATTACGTTGATATTCGTTAACAAAACAGTATTTTCGTCCGAAGTGTTCAGCAATTTTTCCGCGTATACATAGTGATGAGTTAAAACGTGTTAAATTCGTTATATATTTAAAAAAATATATCGATAATAAAACTTGTAGGAAGTAATGAAGCTCACAAATGAAAGGAACCTTTCGTTCAAGGTGGGAGAAAGAATTTGTATGAATTTCCTCGCACGTGGATATAGACTATGTCCATTTGAGAACAAGTCATTGACATCTTAAAATTCTGGAAGAGACTGCAAGTGTAATACTTTTAATTTAAATCTACTTTTATAATCCCAACAAATAATATTTTTTAACTGTATACATAAAGCCGCTTAAGTTGTAGGGCATTTCTAGCTTGTAAACGGCGATCTGTAACGGCCGTTTCGATCGAACACAATCCCCCGTTTCATTGTAAACGAAACCTACGGTGATAGACGAACGGTCAAACCGTTCAGCCCGACTCAGCGTTTCGATTTGCGTTCGTTATACCCGCGTCCCGTCTGAAACTCGCAATATTGTTCTTAGTGATTAGCGCGCGCGATTTAAAACATAAAAGGCCGCCGAACTAAAGAAAAAAAAAAACGAGCCACTAAGATAAGCCGAATCGAACCGCCGCGAGATAAGCGAGGTGGAGGAGGAAAAAAAACGTATGTGCCGAAGATGTAACCTGTTGCTCTCAAAAAGTGTCGCGACTATTTAATCCTCTTCGCGCACACCTCGGAACAGGTGTGTCGAGGAAACACTTGACCTGCTTCATTTTCTTTTTTTTTTGTGGTCCTTCGACGGGTGAATCCTTCAACAACAGTATGGTATAGCGCGTCAATCAACCTCGCATTCCTGGCGCGCCTTGGCGCACCGAATCGCCCCGAATTCTCGAGTCGGAGTCCTGTAAGATCCAAAACTCGCGAGGTATTGGCGAGGATTGTTACAGCGAGCGTGCGAAATTACATATTCCGGAATTTAGGGCTGAGCGCGGCGCCGGGAATGCGGAATTCGTTCTAATTCGAATGTTCGATGAACGATGAATTCATTACAAAAAAGTGTGATCTGTAGCGATTGATTTCTTTTTTTTTTGTGTTTTTCTTTTTCCTTTTGTTATCTCATTTTCCGAATCCGTTGACTCGTACGCGTGTATGTGTGTGGTTGCTGCGTGTGCGTGCGTGTGTGTGTGTGTGTGTGCTCGCGCGCGCGCGCGCGCGCGTGTGGGTGTGTGCTTCGACTGCCAGAAGCCAGATCGAAGTCGGATCGGCGCGAGTCGCGAACTCGCGCGCGGCCTGCGAATCTACCGTGTGGGATAAAACAAAATGTACGCGCGGGAATGCGGGAAAGGGAACTCTGACACGTTCCGACGTGTCCGCTTCTGTTAACGTGATTCAATGTGAGGCTAAGCGCAGCATAACGTTCCGATGTACTACCACGTGCCATCCCTGCGAACGTCCTGCGACACACTGCGAATAGCGATAACTGCGCGCTCGTTTTTCGCGAAACGTGATTAATGCGCATCGAAACATCCGTTTTTAGTTCCTTAAGCTTCCGATGTAACCGACGTTATCGCGGCGTCGCGTTTCACGGCACGATGACGGACTGCAAAACTGCCGAGCAATGTCTCTTAAGCCAGTGACACACGGAGAGACGTAAACAGTAAAATTTAAGCGATAAGCGAATCGGCCAATCGCAATTAGGAATTGTCGGAAATGTGAGATTACCATTTAAATTTCGCTGCTGTGATTGGTCGGTTCGCTTGCTGCTCAAGTCTTATCGCTTACGTTTTTTTCTATGCGCCAATGGCCTTAAAGGTGTCTACGAGTCACGCTCTTCAAAATGGAGCTAGGACAACAGCACAATGTCGCTAAACTTTCCATCTCTGAATTATTCATGAAATGTGTCTAGAACAGATTTTTTTTTATCGCAAAATTACACTTTCGTAATCGACTTACGCGAGTCTTTTTTTCGCGCTCTAAATAGAACGCGCGATTAGAGTGAAAAAGAGAGATCTTAAATATTGCACATAAATAATATACATACTTTTTATGTACAAATTATATTTATGTAATTTTCAAAAGCCACTCCTTGGTCGTTTCTGGCTAAATGCCTGCCATTATCGATGATAAATCTCGTTAACAGCATAAAAGACGATCACGAAGTTATCAAAAAAATTTCCAAGTTCAAGATTTTCGTAATTATTTGGTCCTTTAGAGTCTAGTAATTCTAGTATTGCGATTTAATCGATCTGTATCTTTTTCATTTTTCTCTCTTATTTTTTTTTACTCTTTCATCTTTTTGTTTCATATGTATATTTTTTTTGTGCGTATGAGATGGTGTTAGCACAACTTCGCCTTTTGTTTTCCTTATTTTGTGTATAAATGCATAAAAGTCCTTCTTGAATCGCTGAATTCATGGAATTTTGATTCAGATCCTACAAAAAGAGGCTGCCTATACTGTAACGGGGGCATCCTGTTCGTAGTTCGTGATGTTAAACACTTAAAAAGTATCTAGTCAGAAAGTTTTTATAACGGTGCTCGATTATTCGTGATGAAAGCTTTAAATGCCGCGACAACAAAATCTGCCGTTTTATGGCAGCAGAGCTAGTAGAAAGTTTACGAAATAATTTATAACGTTCTCGTGAGGGGCAATCACGAAGATTAGAAAAAAAATGTACCTGCAAAAACGAGCAATTTAAGAGAGGACTGTTAGAATCGATTTTAACTGAGATTCTCTAGCGTTTAGACGGAATTATAACTAAAATGATTCATAAAAATCAAGCTTCTAATCTTCAAGGCCTAGAGATGCTTTCAGAGAGATTAGGGACTTAATTCAACCGAATGAATTTTGTAATATAATTCTTGCAGAATGATTGGTTCCTGCAAAAGCAAAATTATATGCTTCCAACGCTATATGTTTCATTTTATAAAATATACAATATATTAAATTTTACAATATATTATGTGTGTGTGACTCATTAGCAAGACTTGCCAATCAACAAATTCGCTTCTACTTTGGAGCGATCCTATTGCTTTGCTTGATACTATCAAAATTACTGCGAGGGTGATATCGTTACGTATAAACATAAAAAGGAAAAGAGTTATTAATTACGCCGGGAGAATCGTGACGATTTCATATACCGGACGTATATAATTTTATAACATAATTCTTGCGAAATGATTGGTTCCTGCAGGAATAAAATTATAATCCTCGCACAATCAACCCTTTATGTTAGATGTTAGTTACAATATATTATGAATCATTAGCAAGACTTGCCAGTCATAATCTCACTCTTTCTACCTTGAAGCGATACTATTGCTTTGCTTGATACAATCAAAATCACTGCGAGGGTGATATTGTTGAGAGGGAAAAAGTTATTAATTACGCCGTGCGAATCGTGACGATTTCATACCGGGCATATATAAATTTTTATATGTTTTGATAATACTTCGCGATGTATAAAGAGCGTGAGGGTGAAAATAAGCGTGAATGGTAGACGAGGAGACGCGGCGAAATTTCCCGATGGCGAGCCAATTTTTAAGCACAGTACCGCTTGATTCTCACGACCAAAGAGAGGTAACGCGAAAAAAGTGGCTTTTTTTATTTTTCCACCATGACATATTTCAGAACGGCAAGTACGGTGAATAGTTGGTAGTGTGCGCGACTGTATGTGACTGAATGCGTGAGTGACTGGAAGATAAGGGCGAATGAATGCGGTTGTCGTACGAATCGCTTATACCGATCGAAAAAAAGAGGGAAATAAAATATAATCAGTAGTAATACGTTTGCGTTTGTTGAGGAGATTGAAAAAAGCACACATTCGTTATGTATATTACGGACACGAGAGCGAAATACCGCGAAGCGATATTAAGTGTCTGACTTTATATTCAGATTCTCTTCTGTAGGTTTCATTAAAGTGCATTTCTTGTATGTTATTACAGTATTACAGTAGAACATAAGAAAATAAATGAATGCAATAGTAAAATGTGTTTGTTTCATTCCCGTGCTACACAGTTATATAAAAAAAAACATTTTGTAATTGTGTTAAAACCAGGGTTGGGTAGTAACTAGTTAAAAAGTTAAAGTTAAATAATAAAATTAAAAAGTTAATAACTTTTAATATAATTTATTTGATAATCCATATTATAATTGTTTTGAATGATCTAACTTCAAAAAAATAGGACATTCTAATTTAATATAAATAATGTTTTTCAAAATTAACTTTTAATTTAACTTAAGTTAATTTAATCTTAACGTAACTTTTAACTGAGTCAGTTTTTCGTTTATGTAACTTTTAACGTAACTAAATTAATTTTATAAGCTATTAATTCCAACTTAATTTTTAAAAAATATTAACTTACCCAAACCTGGTTAAAACCGGTCCTTGTTAAAATTTTTGTGTTGAATTTTCAACATATCCGAGTGTTAATTTAACATAATGATTATGTTACTTGAATATTTTGTGTTAAATCGATATTCAACATTTCTTAGTGTTATAATAACACAATTTATGAGTAAGTGAACAACGTAAGATAATGTAACGTAAAGATAATGTAATTTTAAAACGTAAATTCTAAGATAAATGAATAAAATGTATGTGTTAATTTAACATATTATAAATGTTAATTTTACTGAAGAAATATGCTTCCACAATTTGTTTCCAAATTGTGTCAAAGTGTTACATTTTTTATGTTAATTTTTACATAATATTGTGTTATTTCCTAACATATTCATTTTATGTTAAATTAACTCTTAACGACACTATAGCGGGGTACAAATGTACCCTACCTGTATGACTTTTTTTGTTAATAACTTTTTAATAAATAACGAGCGCTGACTAAAAGTTTATGTGTGTTCAGGGTCATGACCTTGACAAACATTGTCAAGGTCGTAGGAGGCTGCCCCTCTAAAGTATATAATAGGGTTGTCACAGACTTGAAAAACCGAGAAAAGTCATGGAAATTGAAATTGGTCATAAAAAATCTTGAAATCAAGGAAAAATACAAAAAAACCTGAAATTTTGCAGCGCGATAAACATTTTTGCATATTGTGCAGTGTTGCCAAAAACAGACCGTGGCCCTATTGAAAAGGAAATGTTGCAGGAAGATGTTGCGCACGTCTGTCGCCCTTTACCATCATAATTACAATTTTTTCAATTATTTTCTCATTTATTTTTTTATTTATTTTTTGATGGCCTGAATTTGCATTCCGAATTATGTTAGTAAACTAACTTTTAAATTTTGCTTGTATTAATATAAACTATCTTTCCTGTAATTCCTGTTTCTAAACGTTAAAATTTAAGATTACAGATTAGTCATGGAAAATTCTTCAATATTGTCTGGAAAACATGGAAAAGTCAGGGAATGTTAAAATTCATTTTCTGTGGCAACCCTGATATAATTACCTACTGGGTACGTTAGTATCCCACCAGTGTAGTTAAGGATTAACACAAAAATTTGGATGAACCGTTTGGGACACGTGAAATGTGTTAAATTTAACACAAATTTTCCAACTGTACCTGCGAGCGCAGGGACGTCACATTTCGACCTCTTCCCCAGATACTCTTTCATGTGAAATACGAATACAATATCGTAAAAAATACCAAGAAAAGATCTACAATCGATCCCAGGCAGATGCTCCAACAGCTTGAGATCGAAGGCAGAGGTAAGATAAAAAACTACAGGTACCGTTCAGTAAGACGACGAGCATCGAAAGGATGTAAATACATCTTTTTTACACAATGTGTCCGCCTATATTAAAGAAGATAATAAAAAATATTACTTAAAATTTCTATTTGTTAAATCTTAAAGTATACCGCTAAAATTTAATAAATATTAGACATAAGCAGCTTCGGCGTCTGTTATGTAGTCTAGTTATGAAGTAGTCTCAATAATTTTCATTAATGTTTTGTAATTAATTTCTTTTATTAGCACCATTCTTCCTTCATGCTTTTTATATTTATTAAATAATAAAAAGTTTTTTATATTTTTATTATTATATATTATTTGATATTATTCTTTCATGATAAGAATAAACGATAAAATCATGTGACTGCAACATTAATTAAACACTTAAAGAACCTATTGACATCTGAATTTAGCAATTATGGTATCTATATATACAGTATACAGATTTACAGAAAAATTATTATAGAATGAAAAAGAATTATAAAAGCGACATAAAGAAAAAAATCATGCTTCTCAATTAAAAAATGGTTTCTTTAAACATATTTATCTTAATATATTTATTTATCTCTGTTTTGTGAGTTCTGTGTGTGATATCTATATATTATCTTTTCTCTCCTCTAAGTATATTTTATTTTTAATGCAGAGAAAATGCAAAATGATATAGTTAGAACGAGCAGTTCTAACGAAATAACGCAATTGTACCATTTATCATCAGCAGTCATAAAAACAAACACGAGAGAACAATGTTCTTCGACAGGACAGCGGACAAAGAGGATTTGTGTTTGTTGGGGACAAGCTTGCGTCGCAGGATCTCTCTTATCGTAACGGTACTATCAGCTCAGCACTAGCGTCAGCCGATTCCAGAAGGAATGAGTCGACAGAAGGTACTGGTGTCTTGGTGCCGGACCTTTCGGCATCTGGTAGGTAGGAACTGGTATTCAGGCTCCGGACGGCGCGGTCGGCCGCCTCATCCCAGCTCTTCCAGCTCACCATGTGACCTGAAAAAGCCAGTATTGGGCGTCTATGTGTAGCCTATGCGCGACAAGCTCGGAATACCCATTACAAATTATTAGATAATTCTTCATCATTATCAGTTTGCGATTATATTTCTAATTTATTTTCCGCATCTTGAGTCAATCTCTTTTTGTGCACCCACATTTCTTTCTGCGCATTAAAATCTTTTTTTTATGTGTACGAAGGTTTCGAAAATTGTAATACAGGAAAGGGGAGTCTCGTGAGAAAATTAGAAATACGTTTCTTTTCGTACAAAGTTTTGTTCTTTTAAGAATTGATCTCGACAGTAAAGTTTTCTGTAAACTAACAACATCTTTCTACTTTTTATTTAATTGTAACATTTTTAACAACCTAATGTCTCATCAATTAAACATCACAACGATTTCAATGATTACCTTCTTGACTAAGGAATAATTATTTATTTTGTCTTGTTTTTTACGAGATATCAACTCGTCAATTTAGAATATGCAATGGTGAAACGAGCAAACTCTGTGAGTGAGCACGATCATGAGGATGGCGAAAAGGAGAACGCAGTGTGATGGGAAAATATACATAATCCGTGCGTTCGAAACATATGCTGTATCTTATTCACAGTATTTCAACATAATTATACATAAGCCGGTCACTTCTCAGGTTTAATAAAAATTTAACTCGAAAGAAGAGTTTAAAAAAAAAACATGATGCGCACTTTGACGATTTTTACTGCTTACTTTTCAGCTTATTCGAACTGTCATCAAAGTTGGGATCTTGAATATTTAGCATCAGACTATTGCCACTGAGAAATACTCTATTCTGGGAATTAGCGATCTGAAATAAAACGAACAATAATTATATATTATATAGTATTGTTTAAAAGCTTTTCAAGCATATAAAATATGAATTTTCGCATGAAACTTCATGAAAACTTCATTGTGAAAGTACTTTTAAAACATCAACAATCAATTGTGAATTTATAGTGATGCTTACCGTACGCGAGATAGCCTGTGCAGCTCGTATTTTACGCAGCTTGAGGTATCCAGGATTCTGGCCGACAGCTAAACCAAGGTGCACTGCAGTTAAGGCATTTATATTTTCAAAGGCAATGCAGCATCATCGTTATATTAATTATTTACAAATTATTAATTTAATTGTATATTCAAATCAACAGTTTAATTGCACGGGAAGATAATAGGCTGAAAACTTTGAAAAATCAATTTTTTTTGCATTTTCTTAAAATATACAATATATATTATATATCGTTATCATTATATTATATTTTTCTTATATTAACCCTAAACGCGTTTTTTTCTCAAAATACTATTTTCAAAATCGGTGATCATATCTCAAAAACTCGATTAATTTGACTAAAATTTTTACAGCATTTTCTTTACTACTTAAACTTGTCTTCTTCTACGTAGAATTTACTAAAAATGTCTAGTGTTTTTTATAATTAACAAAAATAATCCCAAATTTTAGACAAAAATCGCGATTTTTTATTCAAACCACTATTTTTTTTAAATGTATACGTGGAGGACAAGATTTAAATTTCCTCTTTAAGATTCTCAAAGCATTTTTGCTTTCAGCACATTCTGTAAAATGCTACCGATCACTGTAAAGTATGTTTTGAAAAGCAGATCTGAATCGACAGCTGCTGCAACCATTATTTATAGTGAATTTGCACAAACAAAATTTTTAATATAGTTAAAAAAAATATATTTAAAATAATAAAAATCTTTTTTATTCATTACTTTTTTCTTAAAAAATTTTCGAAAGTTATTTTTAAACCTTTTAAACTACTATCTCCCCTTAAGTGCTTTATAACAAATTTTGTAATTACAAAGAAAAACAGATTTATAATTTTAATTTTTCAACATATTCATGACTGTAGCAATCGTTCTACTTGCTTTGATCAATAGAATACAATTGATTACATTATAAATTAACTAAAAAAAATAAATAGTTCATTTAAAGGATATCATTTTGGCTGCTTCCGCCTCTCCTTCAGCCTGTACGATTTTTTGTTGTCGTTCCTGCTTGGCTCTTTCCACAACAAATGCAGCTCGTTGAGCCTCTTGCTGGGCAACCTGTTTAGCCTCGACTGCGGCAGTGTATTCCTTGCCAAAACTAAGCTCTGTTATCGAGACGTCATCCAGAACGATGTTGAAGTCTCGAGCACGCTCTGTTAAATCCTTTCGCACCATGTTAGATACCTGTTGTCTTTGCGTAATCAGTTGCGAGGCGTTAAATTTAGCGACAACAGACTTCAGCACCTCATTGCAAATACTTGGCAGTACCTGAATTATTAACTTTGATTTAGTTTGTAATTTACGATTGCAAATTAATTTCATAAATTGAAACTAGTCATCAAGATTAATGTTGTGAACTGATATAATTCCACTTCATAAACAGAAACTTTAACACTTAGTTTTTAATTATATTTAGAAAATTTGGGAATAGAACCATGTGTATGAGGCAAAGTATTGTGCAAAATTTGAAAATTATCTAAATTTAACAGAGAATTTTTATGTTTCATTTTGTATTTAGAGTGGTCAAAGTCCTTATGTATAATCGTTCTAAGAACCTTTTCGTCATAATCGAGACCCAGTTGCCGGTACATGGAAGGCAGTGTGGTGGCGTCAGGACGTGAGAGAACACGTAGCGAGATATTAACCATTTGCAAGTCTTTAGATCCTGTGGGTGAGGAGAGCTTCCTAGGTCTGCTCCTAATATCATAAATTATCGGGTACTGAAACCATGGAATGCGGAAGTGCAGACCCTCGGCCATGATATCCTTCTGAATACCTCCTAGTCGAGAGAACATGATCGCTCTGTGACCAGCCTCCACTGAAATCCATAAATTTGATCTTTTGGTAATCCATTCATTAAAAAGGTCAAATTATTCTTCACCATTTTAATATCCTTAACTTATACAAAACAACAAAGATTCTTAAATTTCTATATTTTATTAGAAGCAAATTCAAAGATAACAACGCTGACATAAAGATAGTTACATTAAAAATAAAAATATAAATTAAAGATTTCTATTATATAAAAAAAAGACACAAATCTGCATTGTATAAATGTATTAAATTGCATCAGTTACGACGCAAATTACATAACCAAAGCCGCTTGTAATAACGATGGAGGGGGATATTTGCTAGACGAGAAAGAGTAAATCTGGATGTTATCCTTTTGGATCCTGTTGGTTACACTCGTATTATTTAAGGTCATTATTTATTCAAGGGAGACAGTAATGCTCAAGAAAGAGCAGCAACCGTCGCGGCATTCGGTAAAAATGCAAGCGAGATTGAGGTTAACCTGTGTACATAGATTTCGAAACGCCGTACGCCGCAACGCCCGCGGCGGCGAGAAACTTGACGCCCATCGGCACTCCGTTTGTGCCCTTGCCGAAGCGCGAAGCCATCTCGCTGAATTTATTTTGCGCCATTTCGAGCAATCACACCAAATCACGCTGCCACACGTTGCAAACTCAATCGACACACAGCTAACCGGCGACGAAATTCAAGGAGAACGAGAGACTGCGGCCGCGCGCACACTGGACGCGATGAGCGACGAGCGATCGAGCGATATCCAATG
>NJRP01000762.1:8217-33102 GCA_003063835.1 Aphaenogaster floridana | reverse complement strand
TTGTGCATTCCTGTGTACGTTTGTGTCAAAATGTATTAGCAATTGGAAAGCACCCATAGTTGCCTCTCTCTCGAGAGTTACTGCTCGAAAGTGCGCAAGCGCGGGGTTACGTTTATTGGCCGGTTTGGGCCACTGTACCTGCGCACTTTCGAGCAGTAACTCTCGAGAGAGAGGCAACTACGATCTCGAGAGAGAGGCAACTACGATTTTCTTATGCCCTTTCTAGACTGGAGGATGATCCTACTTGTGGCTTATATGATTACGGTCGTCCGTCTACCTATACTGCACAATTTTAAGATGATTTAGATTAGTAAGATTGAAAGCAACCTAAATCATCTTAAAATTGTGCAGTGTAGGTAGACGGACGACCGTAATCATATAAGCCACAAGTAGGATCATCCTCCAGTCTAGAAAGGGCATTATTCACTTCCTCCGGACACTTTTCAGTCTGCTATTCCGCTTCCATATATATATGTTCTAAGAATTGACCTCTACTGCGCATCCACGGAAATGCTGCACCTTGTATTCTTTCCACCATGTTTATACCCACTCTAGTTCCTGTTTCCTCGCGCGCCACGCCGTGTGCAATGTAAATATGGCGGGCATCACCTCGCTTCCGTACCGTCTCGCGAACGAGCGACGATAGGGAAGAAAAAGAAGAAGAGCAAGAGGAAAAAAAACAGTTCTCACGCACCATATCGCGAGCGCTCGATTTTCTCCATGCGTCTCGCGTTTTCGCGCACGGGAGTACTCCGTTTCGCGTTTTTACCGCTTACAGCCGGGACTGACGAGCCGACTCGAGGTGACCGGCGGAAACGCTCGCTTGCGGTAATATAGGCAAATGTGACATCTCGCGTCCGCGGCGGAGACATTCCCGGTCGGCGGCCACGCCACGTTGCACGCGTCGAGTTCCGATGAGTTTTGCGCGATCGCTCCGCGAACTCACGTCGGCTCGCTCCGTCCCGGGAGACCTTTCCCGCCGTAACCTTTCGTCGCCATTGTAAACACCGCTACACGCACGCGGAACCTGCACGCAGATCGCGAGCTGGTAATATACACTACCACTCAAAAATATTTGCCCACTCTAATTTCTACATGAATATTTTGTACGTTTGATTTCTATTCTAATTCTGTTATATTCTCTTTGTATACAGTACCGTCCATAAGTTTCCGGACATCTCAAAATTTCGAAATAAGAGTCCAAAATTTGATTGAATTATATTTATTCATAATTCTTCTATCGTACACATTGTTTTGATGAAACGAAAAACTGAATGAACACTTGGGATTCAGGAAATCACAAGGTATATGGTTTATTTAAGTTTTATGTATCTATTGCATAATTTTGAGGTGTCCGGGAACTTATGGACAGTACTGTATGTAGAATGAAAAATTTTGATGTATTATTATTACATTCAATGTCCACTCTTGAAATTGGTCATTAATCTTTTGAATTTCTTTTTTTTTAATTAACCCTTTCAGTGACGTTGACGTAATAGTACGCGGAATAAACTGTCCAGTGCGGCATTGACGCATTGCGCATCTGATTATTTTTGCATAAAATGTCTCGATTTTGATGGTATGTTGTACCTAAAGGTTTTTTGGGTCGTTGATCCGATCTTGAAGCAAAAAAATTACAAATTTGAGTCAAAATACAAATTTTGGAATTTTGGATTTGTCATTTTGAATTTTGTAACTTTGATTCGAAATTTGGATTCACAGCAAGCCCTTTAAAGATGTATGTCAGACTTTCAAAAATAACAGCATTGCCATAATATTTTGCTAAGATGTTAATAATGTATTTCATTCCTACATATGAAATTTGAAGTCAATTTACTGTATCGTTTTCAAGAAAATTATTATTATAACGTCTGTAAGACGTAATATAGACGTTTTACGTCAGACTTTAAAAGATAACAACATTGTCATAATATTTTGCTAAGATGTTTAATAATGTATTTCGTTCCTACATATGAAATTTAAAGTCAATTTACCGTATTGTTTTCAAGAAAATTATTATTATAACGTCTGTAAGACGTAATATAGACATATAAACATATAGATATATAAACATCTTAGCAAAATATTATGGCAATGCTGTTATCTTTTAAAGTCTGACATATATCTTTAAATATCAATTGTCGATTATATCTGACAAAATTGTTTTCTTGCCACACTGAGCACGAACAGTCCCATTCCGTCTGCCAACGAAATAATTAAGGAAGACAAAATGGGCAAATACTTCCTTCGCCGCAACGCGATTCGCAATCGAGGAATCTCGCATTCCAGCTGAGATAATTCGGCATTGTTATTTGATCTTTTGACATTTTTTTAACGCGAATCTCATTTCTGCCGATTTACAGATTTATTAACAATGTCTATCTCCTTTAGACGTTTATGATTTTTTTACATTTTTATAATTTTAATTTTTATTTATTTGCAATTTTATTTTCAGAGCATTTGCCAAAATCCGTTGACAATGTCTAAACCTGAGGAAACGGACACTTGCGTGCTAGACACGCAGGAGACCTATTACGAAGGTGCCAATGAAAGCTCCAAAGTTATTAGCGAGAGTCAAAGTATGAGCTTGAACGAGAGTCAAGATTTTCGTCTCGTTGATTCCGAGGGAGATGAGAGCATGGTGGAGAGAATAAAGCAGACACAGGATAAAAAGGCCAGTCCCCAGAAGTCAGTCGAGCATAAGGATTCGGAACAAATCCCAGAAGCATCGCAATCGGAGGTGGATAATGCGACAACTACAAACGACAAAAAGGACAAAACTATGATAGATGACAGAGTAATAGAAAATGAGGCTATTAAAAAAACTGAGGGAAACGTACCTGGTGAGTTATGCGAGCCAGAGAAGAAAGATGAACTTTTTGACGAAGACGAGGTCATCCAAGGTACACCTCCTCAGAGTTACTCGCCGTCCAGAAAAATAGATAGCGTTACGAGCCTAAAACGTAAAGCTAAGACTGTCGACGAACCTCCCGCTAAGGTTCCAAGAACGACGTCCGCGGAGGATACAAAGAACCAATTTGAGGAGGAGGAGAGTCGACAATCTTGCGAATCTGACGATTCGTATCAGGACTTGTTCAAAAATATTGATAGGAATGTTATAATAGAGGAAACCCAAGATCCAACCAACCTAGAGTTTACTCAAAACTCTCTGAAGATTCCCGCCGAGCGCGCAACAGTAACGACAGACGATAATAAGGCTCAGGAGCGTCTTTCCGAGCAGATGAATCAACAGCAGGACAAGACCTCCGAAAAAGGTTACTGCAACGTGGAGAAAGATAAGAATCTGAATGTTTCCGCGAAACTGACTGACATCAGTGCCAATGACAGCACCATTGTCAATTTAAATTCCACAAATGAAAGCGAGTCTCAGCTGGAAGATAACAGTCTGTCGATCGAAACGAAAGAGGACGTTACTTCCACGAGCGTTGTAATAGCCGACAAGAAATCTGGGATTGGAACGTTGGACAAGATGGACAAATCTGTAAAAGATACAGAAACAGTGTCTGATGAAAATAATCAAGTGAAGCAGTCGAATTGCGTTAAGTCCGCTGAGAAGACTATCGACAACAACGACAAAGAGATCCCGTCCTCTCAAACCAAATCGCGAATCAGCATAGAATTAATCTTTGAGGGCGCAAACCGAACCGTCAGCGACGGAGAGTATAGATCAACACAGGTGGTACAGATCGACGACGACGACGAAAAGATTGTACTGGACTCATCAGCCGAGGTGATATACGATCATCAGAGCACAAAAACGAAACCGGAGATCGTTCAGATCGATGACTCGCACGAGGACGGCGAAAAGATTGTTCTGGGCTTGTTAGGGAAGAGTCCCGAGATCCAAACCGTGGACAAGAGCAGTTACGAGAGCAAGAGCAGTTACGAGAGCAAGAACAGCACCGATTTCAGCTACAGGTCCATGGAGAGCATGAAGGAGTCATCCCTGGACTCGAAATTGACGGAAAAGAGACTGGTGAACGGCAGCACCGAATCCAAGAGGAGCGACACCGACGCAACCTTGAGCTTGGATTCGGATACATTCTCCGCAAGTGATGAACCAATTCTATCTGCTGCCACAGTGATGACTGCCGCACACGACATGAAGAAGGTAGATAACGCCAAGGGCAACTTCTACACGTCCAAAGACATGGACAAGGATATCGAGCTCATCAGTATAAGTGACAACGAAATATCCCACGTGGAAGAGAAGAACAAATCTGATCTGATCCAGAACAACATGTTGGGCAAGACCGTGCAGGTGAGAGACAAATAGGTACTCGTCTATCGCATTTTGTCATATAAAACGGGGTGTTTACTACCTGTAGACTCATTCTGTAACTTTTAACGACAGTGTCGTTATCGTTATGATGTCGTTGCGCAGGTATAATATATAATAAAAAAGCTGCGTAATGACGAAGTAATAACAATGACACATCGTTAAAAGTTACAGAATCACCTTACTGGAAAAATCTGGAAAACCTGGAATTTTCAGAAGATTTCTTTTTTACTCTTAAAACTCAGGGAATTTTCATGGAATTTTATTAGCACTCAGGGAAATTTTTGAAATTTTCCTTTTAAATTTAAATTCTGTTTTTTTAGAAAAATGTTTCTTTAATTATTCTTTTTGATAATGCAGAATGTCGATAATTGGTTAGCAATAAATTTGGCATACATATGCGCGTATATTCACGTACATTCTCGTGTAATCCGCGAATTTTTATTTTAAAAAATTAGGGTAATAGTAGAAAACAATATAGAAAAAAATTTACTGTTAATATAGAAAAGGATAGGTAGGATTTTTTAAAAAGGGCTTATAATAAAATAAATTCATTTAAAAATTGCATTAAAAATTCTTTAATCTTATTTGGAATTTTTAATATATATATATATATATATACCTGGATATATTGGAATTTTTAATATAATATATATATATATATATATACCTGGAAAATCCAGGAAGTATCAGGGAATTTTTTTTCATAATTTGAGTAAACATCCTGATAATCTCGTTGACCCATCCTGGTCTTTCGAGCATCACGTTACAACAAAATGTAGGCTTGCATATTTGCGTCTCAAAATGCTATACCCTTTGCGTCACATCCTGTCTGTCTCTCAAAAGTTACATGTCACAATCCCTTGTTGTATCTCTATTTGATTATGCTGGCACCGTATATGTTCTTTGTCTTAATCAACACCTTCTTCGTAAAATTCTATTGATTCAAAATTTTTGTCCTTGTTTCTCTTTTGGCATCAGGAAATATGATATTACTCTTTCCTTTCAGCGTTCTGGATGACTTAATATCTATCAGCGTTTCGCGTTTCATCTGTGTTGCATGGTTTATAAAAGTTCTTCACTCTAACACTCCCGCATATCTCCGTGAACTAATTCGTTTTAACTCTGATTCTCACTCAAACTTAGTTCCAGATACTCGTCATCGGCAACAACTCTCATGTCCTTCCCATCGAAATTTCAGAGTGCCTTCTCGTACACTGCAGGAAAAATTTTTAATGTTCTTCCATCCGCTACACACTCTTTGCCACAATTTTCTATCTTTCATTTGGAGACAACTCGCTACATTGCTTTGCATTACGATTAAATTGCTTGCTTTCCGCTTAAGTGTATTTCATATTCATTCTATACTCTATATGTATATTCTAAACTAATTATTGTTTTATATTATATTATTTTTTAAGTCGGCTCACATACTTCTCGTATCTACTTATAATTAATACTGTTAATACTGTTATATTGTTAATACTGTTAATACTGTGTAATTGCGTCTCTTTCTTGTTACATATATCTATTTCTTGTCATATTCTTGTTTTATATATTCATTTCTCTTGTCATATACATATCTACATCTATATCAATGCTCAGGTATAGCTTTAAATTAGCTCTTCAGCTGTCGCGTGCAAGTACCTCTAATACTGCTAATATTGTATACGCATCTCTACTAAATTTTGTTTGTTAACCATTGCACTCAATAAAGTTATTATTATTATCATTATTATTATTAAATATGTAAGTATGAAGCCAAATGTCGGTCAACCGCGGATCTTGGTGCGTAATAATAATTTATGTGAATTCCCTGTTCATGTGAACTGCGCGCCGCATATTCGGTCTTAAAACACAATCCTTACATGCAGCCGGAATTATTTCACATGCTAAATTGACGAGAAATTTAATAATTTTGATGCTAACAAGCATCTATAAGATCCCCCCTTTCCCGAAAAACTGTAAAGAAATTATTGCGAAAAATAACACCTCAACCAGGATTCGAACCTGGATCTCCCTACTCTCCGGGCGGGCGTCCTACCAATTCGACCATCGAGGCATGTGGTGATATTCTTCGAAGAATATCTTATAGATGGGGGATCTTATAGATGCTTGTTAGCATCAAAATTATTAAATTGCTCGTCAATTTAGCATGTGAAATAATTCCGGCTGCATGTAAGGATTGTGTTTTAAGACCGACGAATATGCGGCGCGCAGTTCACATGAACAGGGAATTCACATAAATTATTATTACGCACCAAGATCCACGGTTGACCGACATTTGGCTTCATACTTATATATTTGACAATTTCGTCGGTCCTAATCATTATTGTGATTATTATTATTATTATACCTGAATTAATCAGGGATTTTCGTGGAATTTATTGGCATTCAGGAAAATTTTTGTAATTTTGTTTTTAAATTTAGTTTCTGTATTTTCGAAAAAATTGTTTTTTTTAAATTAATTTTTCTTGATAGTGCAAAATATTGATAAGCAATAAATGTGGCATACACCTCCGCATATATTCTTGTGTGACTCGCGAGTTTTTATAAAAAAATCAGTAACAGAAGACAATACGCCACAAAAAAGCTCACTGATACTATACTATAGTGAGCCTTCCATATATTATCTCGTAGGTTTTGCGGTTCCAATTGTAAAAAAAGATAGATAGTTTCGTAGAAGACTATAAAGAAGAAGAAACATTAAAAAGTGTATTAAAATAAATTTATTTCAAAATTGTGTAAGAAATGTAACGGCTCACACACACACACACACACGCGCGCACACGCGCACACGCACACACACACACACACACACACACCACAATTGTCATGTAAGCGCGATTCGAGACGATAGGCGACACTTGTTGAGATATATGCGCCTAAATTAGGGAAATTGTTAACAGACAGAGGGAGATTAGGCTGCGAAGCTTTGAGAGAGACGACTCTCGCGGAGCGCGACGACTTATCGAATTCATTCGAGTACGGGCAATCGGAGCAGAAGCTCGAATCAAATTATAGCAGCAAGTGCGCGAGAAGTAAGCGTAGCTCGTAAGAAATTGTACCAGCGTTGATAAAGACTCCGATAGACTCCGTCACAGTACTCCGGTACAGTATTCCGGATACCGGCTTATTCCGATCGCGTTCCCACACGTGCACGGCGCACGAAGTGGACCTTGGAGAACCTTGAGACTTTCTGTAATAACTCAGTACGTTTCTTTGAAAATATATATTGACAATTTTAAATAAGAACAGTGAGTGAAAATAGCCCATTCAATATTCCTGTGACACATACTTATATATATATATATATATATATATGTATTTCCTACAATTGCATTAAAAAATTCTGTAATCTTACCTGGAATTTTAAAAATATCTGGAAAATTCGGGAATTTTCAGGGAATTTTTTTTTTTGAAGATTTGAGTAAACACTCCGTTAATTAATAAAGACAGATACAAAGCGTTTGTTATACAAAACTTCATTGTAAAATTTCTGTGCAAACACAAATACACGAGAAAAATACTGTTACAGGTGGAGCGGGAGATCGGTATATACCTGAAGCTCAAGTGTTTGATACACGTGGACGAGAACACGAAGGAACCCGTGAGCAAGGAGCTGACTAAAATGCAGTGTGAGCCTGTAATAATCGAGTCCATGAAGCAGAAGAACGAGGACAGCCAATCCTCGTTGGCAGATATCTCCGACAATAAGGAGTCGTCGCCCGGTTCTATGAACAGCAATCCCCAGCTGTACCAGCTGAATCCGTCCCGGTTGTCCATCATGTCGTCGATCAGCTCCTCCAGCTCGGCGTCTAGCGCTGCTTCTTTGGCAACGAAGCTCGCCATGAAGGGTGTGCATTTCTTCTCAATGCCGCTAGGTCCGGCTAAGCACGCGAAGAAACCCTCCCAGGACATTCTGCCGATAGTGCCGGAGAAGCAGACGTTGGACGAGATTTACGATCGTCTAACGCGTGAGTGGAAGAACCACCGCTTGCTCACAACGACAATTCTGAATCACGCAAACGCGGAACTGAGCAACGTCACGACCACCACCGCAGCTACAGCCGCCACGATGATTGATACCTTCGCGAACGAGCGGTTGGACGATCATCTGGATGAGAAGAATATGCACTCGTCGACGCCGTCGAACCAACCCGCGACGGATCTGAAGATTGAATTAACAGTCACGCCGAAGAGCACGAAGAAGGGCAAGGCTGTGAAGAGACCAAGGAGCAAATTAACGAGATCGAACGCCGCGCAAATCAACGGCGAAAACGGCGCCGATAATAATTCGAATGAGCCGACTCATACGTCTGCCACGGAGACGGATACTCTCTCGACCAGAAAGAAGAGCAAGATAGAGAGCACGGAGGACAAGCTGCTGATAAGCGATGTAGACATTCTGGCGAATTCGTCGCCGCGAAACGTGCTGGACGACGAATTGATTGGCAAAAACGTGTTCGCTAAATGGTCGGACAACAATTACTATTCCGGCATGGTAAGCGATAGGTTAAAAACCAAGTACAAGGTGAACTTCTACGACGGCAAAAGCAAGATACTCATACCCGAATTTGTGATACCAATACAAAATACTCTGAGGAAGGGCTTGTCCGTGTATGCGACCACGAAGACCAACGATTACAGTATCTGCGGCATTATCGTCGACGTTCATACGTTGGCCAACAACGACACATACTACACGGTGGAAACTGACGAGCGCGAGCGATTGCGCGTGCGAATGCAGGAAATTTCCTTGACTACTGATCAGGCACAGGTGCTCAAGGAGGAGGTAGATTCAGGTAAGAGTTCCCTGCCGAGCACGCCGAAGGCGCTCGGCCAGGTGACCCTGGACAATATGGTTGACGGCAAACGACGCTCCAAGAGAATCGGCACGCCGCTCTTCTCGACCCCCAAGTCCAGAAGCAACACTGCCGGGACGAGCACCTCGACCAGTAAAACCAAATCGGAACCCTCGGTGTCCGGCGTGTCCGGCATATCCGCCAAGTTATCGGAGAACGAGGATATGTCGAGCGATTCAAATGTCGAATCGACTCAGGAGGAGGATGTTTTGATGGGTGTGCAGAAGGAGATAATTGGCACGCCGTACGAGCAAATCGTGAAAGGACCACAGAATAGAATCAAAAGCAAGCCACGCAGCAAGAAGAAAGTGGAGGACCCGCAAAAAATTGCAACCCTTGGCCCAATCCCGTCGACGACCATCTTCAAGGGCATGTCATTCATCCTTACTTGCATATCCCTAAAATCATTGGACAGGTATCTTCTTCTTTCATTTACTTATTTGAACAATTAGATGAGGCAATCTTAATTCTAGTGAGAATGTCTAGTGGAACATTAGAAAATTTACGCAAAATATTGGTTTAAAACATAAAATAAATTAGAATTCATATTTAATAATTAAACATTAATATAATAAATAAGAATATATTGATATATAAATATTGAATTTTTATTATATAATTGAATATTTTATTATAAAATAAAAAGGTTTAAACCTTAAGAAGCAAAATTTTATCTGCATTCCTTTCATATTTCTTTGTTAAAGATTCTATTCAATATCCGTTAACTCACATCCTGCAACATTTCAGGTATGCAGACACAAAAATACCTGGTGCGTCGAGCACGGAAGCGGAGGCCACCGAAACAGACGCCGAAACTGAGAACGAGGACGAATGGGAGGATCGACCTTTCGTGCGCGACAGATTGCACACGCAAATCTTAGCGGGTGGCGGGAAGATCTATGAAGACTTCCACCAGATACCAAAGGATGAGTACAGCAACACAAAGCTCATTACGAACATACCGAACACTACGGCAAAGAGCATATTGTGTCTGTCGGCCGGCATCACTGTGTGCAATCACAAGTGGATCATCAGATGCTGTGCAGAGGTAGCGCAACATTTCTTGTTCTACATTAATCCTTTAAGCGGTGTCTACAATGAGATTTTAAGTCGTAAGACTTAACATATCGACCAATCACAGTTAAGCATTCTAAAAGTAAGACCGCAATTTTGATTGTGATTGGTCGATATATTAAATCTTACGACTTAAAATCTCATTGTAGACACTGCTTTAACTGTGTTTAAGTAGTAGTAGTAGAAGCGAGTAGGATTAACGGTGACGTGTAAACGTAGTCTATGTAAAGGCCTTCACACATAAAATTGCGTAAGGACGTAAAACGTAAGCGTAAGAAAATTGACCAATCCCAATCGAGTATTTTCCCCTACTGGGGTTACGGACAGCACAATACTTGATTGGGATTGGTCGATTTTCTTACGCTTACGTTTTACGTCCTTACGCGATTTTATGTGTGAAGGCCATAAATGAACTCAATCAACTCTCCGATCAATTTCTTTTTATTAAAACGAGGTATATATGGGATGAGGGTCGGGATCGAACCTGGGACCCGCTGACTACCAGTCGATCGTTTTCGCACGGAGCCACGCGTCACCCCAATATGCAATCTAACACATTTTAGTATTTAATTTAATATTACAATTTTTGTTGTATATACTTTATATCTTTATTATATACATCTGCTTTTTTATAATTTTGTTTCATTGAATTTTCTTTACAATTTATTCGCTTTATTTATCATGATCTCGTTTATTATTGTACTCGTACCAATTTGGTTAAATCGCCAACTACATGGTGGCCACTAAAATGAGTGAAAAAAATTCCCTGACTCTTCCCTGACTTTTTCTGACGAAATTATAATTTTTCCTTAACTAAAATTTAAATTAATAGTCAAGTGCCAATACGAATAACTAATTAATGAAGCTCCGAATTAATCGGTATTCAAAAACATGTTTATGATTTGCTTAATGGTGATAGAAAATTGTATTTATACAACTAAGCCACAGAGATTAACAGGATTGATTTTTTTTTAAATTTTGTTGCATAAATATTTACAGCGAACATTATTCACATTTGGTCAATAGTTTTATTAAAATTTTCTTGTATTTAGATCCATCTACAAATGTACATATTAACTAGATAGAATATCTTTTATAGGAACTAAAAAATTTAACAGCAAGGAACTTTGGAATAAACACTATCGTATAAGCGCTGCGCAGTGCACAGCACTCATTAAAGAGATGTACCCGGGAAACGATTTTTCTTTTACCGAATTTATAAAAATGCCGCTCGCGTATACGAAATATTTCGACGTAAATGTACCATACTTCAATTTTCAACATTTTATTTTGATTAATTAAGAATTCCCACCATGTGAGAAAAAATTATTTTTTGAACTTTGGTTCTTTAATATTATAGAAGAAGCTTTGTTTCTTTTCGTTTCCCTGACTAATTTTTAAAAAAATTCCTGACTTTTCCCTGACCATTTCCCTGATTTCCAGGTTTTCCCTGACCAGTGGCTACCATGAACTATTGTGTCATTCGTATAATCTTATATTCGACCTTATGTTTTTAGGGAAAGATCGTAAGTGTGGCGGAACATGCTCTTCCAACCGGCTGGAGTTTGCTGAAAGTAGCCTACGTAGAAAACTTCGAAACAGGCGGAAATAAACCGTTGTCAGAAGTCGTCGTGATAATTCCTAGTCTAGTATCCCCCAGACAATTTGTCACATTCTGGCAGCAAGTTTGCGAAAACGCGGGCGCAGTAGTTTTAATCGCGGAGGACTCAGGTATTTCATTTCATCATCGTGTAGATTTCTTTAGAGCAAATTTACTTTTTAATAAGTGTATATAAATTATACATTATATACATATATATATATTTATTATATATTATAGTGTATATCATGTATTATATACATATAATATATAATTAATATATATGTATATGTATATAATGTATTATATATATGTGCGTGCGTGCGTGTGTGTGCGTGCGTGCGTGTGTGTGTAAAGATAAATTAAAAAATACATATTCTATTAAAATTTATAGAAATTAAAATAAAATTGTTTCGCAAGCATACATTATCTAAAATAAATCACGATTCATAGAAATTATTTTTCCAGGGGCCATGGAAATGGTGGATTTTGGTAGAAACGTAGTGGTCGTGTCTCATCGGAAGTGCCCGTCATGGGCAATAGACAGCGCGATTCGTCTGAGATTTCCAGTGCTATCTACCACATGGGTAGTTCAGTGTATAATCGAGGGCAAATTCTGCCAACCGGACCAGCATCCGCGTTATAAATATAATTATATACCAAAATAAGGACTTTCGTTACTTAGAGAGCCGTTGTTTTTACAATCGTGAGTACGTCGCCTACGATTAATGTAGTCACTAGAATTTTTTTTTAAACTAAATATTAATGATAGTAAGGCTCTCAGATATAAAATCAAAGACGATTCAATAAAAGCCAATGTGAGCCAACGTATTTTTTTTGTTCTTCAAGTCTCAATTTTTTTCGGCTTTCGTCTTGCATAAGACGTAAAAGATGGAAGAATAATTTTACAATCGTGAACCGTGAAATTTTTCAATTTTATTTTTTTTTATAAACGTTTTTACTATTTTTGATACACTAGTATTACGCGACGCATTGCCTCATTTTTATCGTATTTTCTCCTTCCTCTTTTACGTTTGTACATTCGATATGACTGATAATCAATAATTCACGCATTTTGATATGGCGATTCGTCTTTGCGCGACTACACTATGTGCAAGCAACGATCTTGACATTCGTTTTGCATGTTGCTTCTCGCGCGAGGACACGTGCGTAGCGATTTACACTTTTGTAAGATTTTGTATAAAACTGGACGTACACAGGTACCGTAAATTAATTTTATACACGACACGAATCTTATCGTGTGTAAAGTGGTATCTCTGAGACCGGTATTCATAGTCGTTTCTTATATTTAAGATCGTTTTAAGTCGAGTCTTAGGTGGTCTTAAAGCGGTGTCTACAATGAGATTTTAAGTCGTAAGATTTAACATATCGACCAATCACAGTTGTTCTAAAAGTACGACCGCAATTTTGATTGTGATTGGTCGATATGTTAAATCTTACTACTTAAAATCTCATTGTAGACACCGCTTTAGATTGCGCTTAGCCAATGAAATGGCTGAAATAGCATCTTGAGATTATAGACGATCTTAAATATAAGAACCGACTATGAATACCGCCCATAGTCTGTTCTTATTTTAAGACTGTTTTAAGTAATGTCTTAAGACGCTAATATGGTTCTGTGATTGGTTTATGACATCTTAAGATTATACTTAAGACGATTTTAAATAAAAATCGACTATGAATACCGGCCTGAGAGACCGTATCTTTACGGTAACTTGATTATGATCGTGCCGCGGTAAATCGCAAAAACATTTGATCTCCGTGCTTATACCTCATAAGAAACGCGAGATTAACTTCATTCAACGCGGCCGATATATTCAAAGAAACGACGAGGTTTCATATCAATAAATAAGTTCTTAGTCTCTCCGCTTTCTATCGATTTTTTTATAAACAGGCACATCTATTATAATCGCCTGCCATCTGACTCAATTGATTTAATGACGTTGAGGCTCCTGATTTTTTCACCATGTATAATTATATCAGAAGCTAGAAATATATATGTATATAACGTGGATCTTTTTCCTTGCAATGTAGATTAAATTTAAGATCAATTAATTTTTCGATTTTTTTCGCACTACACCGCGCACATTCGATAATATATTCATCCTCTTTGGAAATGTAGGACATTTCTGCACGTGATAGGCAAGCGATATATGAAAACTAATTTATTTCAAAGTATATGCGATCACATGATTTCTAGCTTCTGATCTCTCATAATTATTGCAGCGAGAAGAAGCAGGAGCCTTAAGAGAATATTTTTATGAAAGATAAAAGGCTGGGTCTACAATAGATGTATAACAAGCCTTTAGCCATCTGCTCTAAGCTAAGTAATTCTGACAGAAAACGTTTCCTACGTTGCTTTAAGCCCTAAACTTTACAGTTGGAATCTGGCCAACTCTTAAAGCTAGGGAATTACAATTTGAGATAGCATAGAAAAAGCTTTTTATCGAAAATTACCTAGAGCAGAAGGCTAAAGGCTTACTATTGTAGACCCAGCCGAAAGAGCAAAGAGTACCTTAATGGACGTTAATAACGCAGTTGGCAAAAACTTCAAGTTTTATTAAAGTAAATTACCGAGTAGATGTGTGTTTTTGTACGTGCACATGTGCGGAGACGCGATGTATATAAGTAAATATATACTATACAAATTTTATTATATATATATATATATATACATATATATATATATATACATATATATATATATATACATATATATATATATATATATATATATATATATATATATATATATATATATATATATATATATATATATATATATATATATATATATATATATAGTAAGTTTATAGCTATTATGTACAATAATGTCCAGGGATAAAATATAGCGACATATTTTGGCAGATATTCTCTCTCTTTCTTTCTGCTTTTCCTTTTCCATCCTTTTACCATTTCTTCTTTTATTCTTACGAAAGTAACAATTTGGTACAATCCGTAAAATTCAATAATTTAATAATTAGAAATACATTTTACGGCTTGTATCCCTTGTAAATGTTTATCACCTTTCCTCGTTTATATCTTAAAAGCAACTGGAGATCCAGGCTTTTATGGATTATACCAATCGAGGAACAATAACGAGAATGATATCACCAGAAGGAAGAAGAGGATCCACACCCTGAGACCGGCGTTCCGCTGGATCGCTTGTCGAATTTGTTCGTTCGCCTCTTTCACATTCTCCGTCGATCCGACCACCGTTGTCATCAGCCTATCCAGATCCTTGTCCTGGTCCAGGACCTTCTCCGTGAAGATCTCCTGAAGCTCGGCGATGTGCACAACCTTGCTCTCAATCTGCTTCACTTCCTCCGTCATGGTGTTCAGTTCATTGTACAACTGCTCGTTCTCCGACTCGAACATCTGGACGTCCTCGGCTGACAATTCCTCCTCGTACGTCAACGTGTTGGCGTCCCCGTTGATCTCCTGAATCTTCATCGGGCTCGACTCGTTCGAGCCGTTCCTGGTCTCATGATCGTCCACGGATCTCTCCATCGTGTTCAGTGCCGATCTTTTGGCCATCGACGGCTGACCGGCGGCTCTGAGATCCGCCTGCAGCCTGGCGTTCCTCCGCATCTCCATGGCCCTCTTCACGCGCATCGCCTTCTGCTCCGAGTATATCTTACAGACGTTCTTCAGGTAGTCCTCTATCAGCAGCAACATAATCTCGCGATGCTCGACGTTCTGCTGGGTGATCTCCGTGGACGCGGCGACCTCCCGCTTCAGATCTTTGACCAGCTGCGAGCAGGTGCTCATTATCCGCTGCGCACCCAGGTCGATCTCGTCACGCTCCGTGTCCGTCATGTGCGGTGCGGCGGACAGGTAGTTGGAGAAGTTCAGGTAGGCCCTGCGGTTCTCCAGCAGGAACTCGCGCAGCTTGGAGATCTGCACGACCACCGCGTGCGCCTTCGCGCAGAAGGTGCTCTTGCTCCTGGCCCGCCGTGGCCGGTACTCCGTCGCCGGCGTGCCGAGCTCCTTGTTGCGCAGATTCACCGTCTTCACGCTGGCCTTGAACAACGCGCTCACGTCCATCCCTGCGGGGATTCCCTGGAGGCGCGGCTCGTCGAGGCTCCCCGCCGAAATTTTTCCAGCGCGAATAGCAATTACCCTGCAAACATTCGGATGTATTCGAGGCGTCTCGACAACAAAAAGTCACATCTGTGGGGAGCCGAGATGAAACTGAAGTATTAAAATTCAGGAAATTTTTTTTCTCGTAACTCATTACTCACCTTACTCTCTCCCTGTCAGCGCCTCATTTATATCGTGTTTACGAATGCGCCGATTATATTAAATGTCTCGACGGCCGTGATATCATTTGTAATCGTAAAGCACGATGATGTGCTTGCGTTTCCTTGCTTAAGTAAATTAATAAAATAGTAAAGGGATATAATCGTCAGTTTTGTAAACACCTGTCACACATCGAGCTGCTGAAAGCGAATTAAAGTGAGGTTAGGGTATGAACGTGTACACCTGTTCTAGGTGCGTGAAAAGCGTAAGAACGATGCAACGATCAATCGGAATAAGAAAACATACCGAACATACGTCCTCCTTTCATAACTCGAGCAAGAAATGATATTCTCGATATTACATTCGAGAATTTTAAAAATATTTTTTTATAACCATATATATAATTATCATATAGGGGAAAACTATCCAGACAGCACAATTCTTACGTCCATTTCCAATGTAGATTAACTTTAACCTCGGTTTAATTTACTTTTAGTAGTTCGGAAATCCAATTGGGGGACTAGTTAAAGAAGAAGAAGAATTTATCTTATTTTACTCTTATTTACTCCTATTTACTCTTTATCTTTTTTTAGTTCTTAAGAATTAGAAAGAGATAAAGAGTAAGTTAAACAGAGATTAAAGTTGATCTACATTGGTGGAAATGGACATTAAACTAGGGTTGTACCGTAGATTTCAAGATTACGTCTACATGGATTATTTACATGTTATCTACGTGATGTTTACACGAACTTTCTTCATGTAGACTATAAATGTAAACTATTATAAGTTGGATAGCATAATGCAAAGAGCAATTAAATTATAAAATAATAAATGTATTTAACTGTGGTATTAATTATGAAGACATTTAATAGTAATTGCAACTGAGAAATCGAAATTGCAAACAAAATGCAAATCTCCGATATCTGATAATCCATAAATTATTGATAGTTTACATAAATGACACGTTAAACATGGTTTGCATTGTCTTCTGCAAACTGATGTAGACTGCTATATTTTACGCGTAAACGCCCAACCCTGCGTTAAACTATTCTTCAAATATTCCTTTTTCTGAATTGTAATGCCTTGGGAATTCATAGACGAATACAATTACACCATCATTAGAATTCTCGAGAACTTTTTCGAACACTCGCATCAGTCCCCCCCCCCCGAATCAGCCAAGTCTGACGAATACAGATTTTGCAAAGTGCCTGTTACAAATTTTATTGGCAGAAAAACTTGATACAGGACCTGACATATATAATGCTGCTGGTAGAATAATGGCAAAAGTATAGCAAAGTTTGTCCAATAAAATATGATAGCAGATTGATGGCAGAAATCAAGCAGATCTTGACACCTGTTACATAATTCGACTCAGATTGGTGGTAGAAATACAGCAGAATCTGCGTTCGACAGATTCTGTTTGATTTCTGCTGCAAATCTGATAAATTTTTGTCAGCAAGACCTGCCGGCAAAACACGAGCTTAATGCAGACACAGATGATACCAGATCTGTTGCATTTTTCTGATCGAATCTGCTAGCATACTGCAGACAGTTTGTTTACTAGGAGAATAGAATTAGTTTATATAAATAGGTGTATACTTTAGCAATTCACGAGGGATAATCTTTGGGAATAAAGAGAGATCTTTAAAATAATGGTTTTTTTCCTAAATAAAATAATCAATATGATTAACCCAGGCAACACAGAGCATTCCAGCAATATTACAGCAATATTGATAGAGTATTCTGTGTTGGCTGGAAAAATATATTTATTGCAATCACTTCCTAAGAATTAACTTACTATTTTGTTCTACATGTAAACTATAAATCTTCAACACTAGACAGTATATACATAATTAGTCTGTTCTTTTCAGCTGCACTTCTGAACTAGTGCAATAAGTTAGAATGAAAGAAAATATATTTGTTTCATTCTAACTTATTGCACTAGTTCAGAAGTGCAGTTGAAAAAACAGACCAAATATTACATGCATTCAAAATATTACAAAAAAACTCAACTGTAATAGAGCACTTGGAACTTGGAATCTCTCACGAATTCTTAAAGTATTCCATTTTCTGAATCGCAAAGTATTTGTCATAATGGACTCCTGAAGAATAGTTTGACATGAATTTGATTATGGATAATTCATCAAGAATTCTTCAGATATTCATTTTTCTAATTCTATAAACAATCTTTAGAATGAATTTTCTACGAATTTCTATTCACCCATATGCTATGCTTCTTTTGTGACAATTTTGTAATAAAGCTTGATAATATTATGATATAAACGCTATAATTATGAGAAACACGATTAGTAACATTAATAATACCTTCATTATTAATTGCATTATTTTTTATTGGACTTAACTAGTTTATAATTTATTACATTAAGGTACATGCGTGCAAATCATCGAGCATTATCGGCCGGTTGAAGATCAGCCAGAAAGGCGTTATATCGATCCATAATGTTCAGTTCCACGGATTCATTGGTCTTGTCGTCATATTGCGAACCGACTGTCCATAGGGTTTCCAAGTCGTAATGCTCCCTGGCAGAGTGAGAGAGGATATGCAGAGCGATATTTCCTGCAATATAAATCACGCACAATTTTGTATAAGATTATATAACTTTGGCGAATGATTTTTATGAATTGCTCTAATAAGCCCGAAGTCTGTAGTTACATATTAATGCATTCGCTGTCCATCCACTTTAATTCTCTATAATACAATAAATTCAAAGAGCTTATGATATTTATATAGAATGATTATATACATAGAGTAATTCTTATTTTTCAATACCTCGGTGGTTAATCTAGAAACAAGAAAAAGTAAGAAAAGAAAGACTATAATTAGATTGCGTAATTATGCAATATATATAATTCTGTTGTGTAATTAAGATAAATGTCCTAGTGATCGGATATAGATTCGTGTCCGGTCACTGGGACATTTATCTTATACATATATTGTGAATCGTAAATTATATAAACATAAAATATATACTATTATAATTATATACTATTATAATTTACTATTCCTAATTCAGAAAATATATTCACCTAAATCCAGGGCCATCCAATCCTTAGAGTCCTCCCCCTCGATTTTGGGTATCAACTCGTTCCGATACTTTTTCAGTTTGTAAACCTTGCGTACGAAGGTGGCCAGGGAGTTCATATGCTTTCGCGAATTTCCCGACACAACAACGATGTAATCCACGTAAGCGTACTCCTTAGGAACTGATGCGACGAAGATGTTTTTGGCCTTGTCTCTTTCCAGTAACTCGACGAGCTCCTCGATATCGAATACTCCAGTAGTACCATCTAACGTATACATAATCCAATCATTATTGTAGTCATCGTTTAATTGCTAAATAATTTTGTTTTTATTAAATAGGAAACAATGTATTACATATATACTACATATATATATATATATATATATTAATTATATATTAAATATTATATATATACATATTATATATTAAATATTATATTATATTAATATTTATATAGTATACACTTCATTAATCTAAATTATATATTTAAATATATAATTTCGTTTTTTTTTCTTATGTCAATTCCTACCAATGTATAGATTAACTTTAATCTCAGTTTTTTTCTTTTTCTAATTCTAAGAACTAGAAAAAGCTAAAGAGTATAACGTCCATTTCCACCAATGTAGATTAACTTTAATCTCGGTTTAATTTATTCTGTATCTTTTTCTAGTTCTAACAAATTAGAAAAAGATAAAGAGTAAGTTAAACCGAAATTAAAGTTAATCTACATTGATAGAAATGGACATAAGTTAGATCGGGATTAAAGTTAATCTACATTGGTAGAAATGGACATTAGAGGTATAGCAGATATAATTATATTAGATTTGTAATAAATATTATATTTTAAATATATAAGAAATATAATCACACTAAATTATATTATATTCATCATCATTACATTTCATTAAATATCGTCTTTTAATAACGGGACAAATCTCTATAAATCATTTTATTGTTATGGCACGGCCTTTCTCTGGTCGGTACTCGACTTGTACTCACGGTTTAGATTTATATCGACGTAAGGATCACAGATCTCCTCCTGCTTGTTCAGGTCCTCGAGGAGAATCTTTTGCTGCTCCTCGCTCACGTCGAGGATGACGTCCGCATCTTTATCGTAAAATACTTTGTATTTCGTATTCATAGCGGCCCCGAGGTTACAATCGTCGCCCTTGCTCGTATCATCGTTTTCGTCGTCGCGGTCCTTTCCCACGTTGCTCGAGAACCTTCTCGTCAGCTTCAGTCGTAGCGAATACGTTAGCGACCGTGCTATGTTGGAAGTTTTGCATGACGGCTGCCACGCGCGAAACAAGTTCCTTAAGACACACGAACGCATGCTGATCTTGAAAAGCTTGGTTAGGTTGCTGAGGTGGATGAAGGCTACACTCGGGATCCTCGGGATATATTTATATAATACATATATTTGTGTGTTAGTCACATATTGGTCTGTATTCACTTATTATCAGAAAACTATATTTTATTTATGAAATTTTTTTTGTTAATAACTTTTTAAAAAACAACTAGCTACGACTAAAATCTTTTGCAAGTAATAAGACATACACTCGATAATATATATGTTAAGATTATTTAAATCACTTATACTACGTTTACGCGAGTGTTACTTCTGTAGTAACTTACTAGCAAGCTTGCAGAAAGGTTCTCGTGACCATATTTTGACTACTTTACAGTTATTCCAATGGGCATCACAAAACATAAAAAATGTAGATTTTATTTATTTACCAAACGAGACTTATAAGCAAACAAAAATATTTTTAGAGCCACGATATGCTACACTTAATACAGTGAAAGGCACTCAGAGTTATCACGCAATAATTCCCCTAAATGACATGGTAAGATATGCTCATGCAAAAGTAATTTCAACATCTTTGAATTGTATAAAAATAAAAATAGATTGATGGCTGTACAATTACTTAATTAAAAATCATTAATAAGGACGAAAATATAATTAGAAAGTCATTAATTTGTTTACTTATTTCATTTTGGTTCTACCCATTGAGAGCAAAAACTAAAAACTACATATATTATGTAAAAAAATCCATTCTTTCTAATGGAAATATTGATTTTGAAATAAATTTTGGGGAAGACATAAAAAAACAGGATTTTTCTAAAAAATCATAGTTTTTAGTGCTTTTTTCAATTTTGAGGGAATTGAAAATATTTTCATTGGAAAGAGCGGGAAATTTTACATAAAAATGTATGTCTGGAAAGAAGAAGAAATTGGTGAAAATTTACTTTGAAGCGATGTCGGAACGCGACATGTCAAGAAATTGATAGCAGCGCCCTCGCTGAACCCATGGGTTTAAAATTTTAAAAAAATTTACGTTTTAACTCATATTTTTCTGCAGTTTGAACGGAATCGGTGACTCTGGTGCCGGATTTCATATGCGGATTCCGTGAAATGACCCAAATATACATATATATATGTATAGAAGAAAAATCAATTAAATCATATTTGTAAAACTCAACGTTCTATTCTCAAAGTTCCAAAGTTATCGGAACTTTGAAATTTTTAAATTTTATTTTAAAAAACTCATTTACCGATCTTCGCCAAATTCAAAACCAACCTTCCTTTAATGATTATCTACCGATTAAAAAAAAATCCAGCCCAATATCTTCAAATCAATAAAAAGTGGGATTTCAATAATAGAAATTGAAAGGGAGCCTAAAATAAAAATTAAAAAAATTAAAAACTTTTTTTAAAAAAACCCCTTTACCAATCATCACCAAATACAATTTCATTACATATTCTTATAGCTTACTTCGAGAGCTTTTAAAAACATTATAATAAAGTATTTTTTCATTATGTACTTGTCGAGTTACGAAAGTTTGAAGATTACAATTTTATATGAACGTACACACTTCATTACTCGAAAAGTACTTAATGAAAAAAATACTTTATTATAGTGTTTTTTGAAAAGCTCTCGAAATAAGCTATAAGAATATGCAATAAAAAAAGTAGAGATTTTCAATAGTAGAAATTGAAAGAGAGCCTAAAATAAAAATTTAGAAAAAATTAAAAATTTCATTTTAAAAAACCCCTTTACCGATCATCATCAAATACAATTTCATTACATATTCTTATAGTTTACTTAGAGAGCTTTTAAAAATACTATAATAAAGTATTTTTTCATTATGTGCTTGTCAAATTACGAAAGTTTGAAGATTACAGTTTTATATGAACGTACACACTTCATTAATCGAAAAGTACTTAATGAAAAAATACTTTATTATAGAGTTTTGAAAAGCTCTCGAAGTAAGCTATAAGAATATGCAATAAAAAAGTGGGGTTTTTTTTCAGTAGTAAAAATTGAAAAAAAACTTAAAATAAAAATTTAGAAAAAATTAAAAATTTTATTAAAAAAGAACCCCTTTACCGATCATCACCAAATACAACACGAATCTTCCTTTAATGATACTCTACATTTAAAAAAAAACTCATCCCGATATCTAAAAATTTGCGCGTTAGAGCAACCACACCACGCACGCACGCAGACATTTTGTAAAAATGTAAATTATCAACGTTTTAGAACATTCTAAACACATTGGCCTTAAAAAATGAAAATATGAGTTAACAAACCCATGTAAATTTTTGACGTTTTAGAACATTCCAAACACATTGGCATTAAAAACTAAAAAAAAATTTTTTTCACAAAAACAAAGCTTCCTCTATGAGGAAGCAAAAGGATGAATTGTTTAAGATATTTTGTATTTCATTTCAAGATATGTCAGAGAGAATAAACTTTAAAATTTATATACAGAATTAGAAAAATCATGTCATGTAAAAAAATCATGATTCCATTTTTAAAAATTGCGATAATCTTCATGTGAGCTTGAAAAATTTATTTTTTTCGAAAATTAATTTTACCATTATTTGTTCCTCGCCAGACCATACAACTTTTGTCTCAACATATTTTTAATTCGATCCTACTCTGCAAAGAGGTCACGTTAGGTGGAACACCCTGTATATAGTTACATAATATATCCATATAATTACTGTTTTAAGTTTTTGCTTAGCAATGTTTCTGACCTTTATAGGTTTACTTATTTTTTTATATTATAAATATATTTATTTATACGCGGAAAGATTCTTTTTATAAGTTACTCAGCGCTTATGCTTGTACGAGCAAAACTTACAAATATGGAAGCGCGCGCCACTAATAGATGAAATATAAAGGAAATATATAACAGATTGCGCTGAGAATATTCTACCAACTTGCATCTACATACAAATTGTTCCGAAAAATTTATAAAAAAATTATAATCAAGGGAAAATGGAAGTGCATCAGGTAACGAAATGGAAGCCGTAATTCCGTCTTGAGTAGTCGATGTATTTAACCAAACAAGATATGCATATAAAATGCTCTCCGTGCAAAAACATGTCCATTGAAGATTCGTTTCCCTCGGATTCTCAATCAGCTAGAGGCGTTCGTCGAACGATGAAACGTCGCAGGTCTGTTCTCCTCACGGCTAAAATGTTTCATAATCAATAAGAATGATGATGTTAATAGTGCGACTCATGGGCGCCCTTACAACTTTTTTCAAGGGGGACAAAGTGTAAAACTTGAAAGGTGCTAAACAAACATATTTTCAAATATTTTTTAAAGAAATATTTATGCAGATATTTATTTTTAATTGTATAAATTTGAAACAAAGATCTGGTTGTTAATAAAATCATTCTAAATTGAAAAAATTAAAATTTAGGGGGCATATGTCCCTCCTTGCCCCCCTTCATGAGCGCCCATGGCATGACTACATTGCTCAAAGATTTACACCTACAGACTGCGGAGAAGGGCCGCTTATTTGGACCTCGCACGCATCTTCCTTCTTTTGCGCTTTAGCCTGCGCATTCTCTTCTTACGCCACTGGAAATTAAAGGCGTCGTTAGCTTCTTTTGAAGTTTCAAGGTGACTTGCACCAACGCCGATCAATCATAAACGACGATTAAGTCAATTAATCATTGATTAAAGTTGATCGGCATTAGTGTAAGTCACCTTAAAATACCTGCAGCTTAAACGTGGATTGATATGTGGATTAACACACCGCGTTGTTTCCTTCGAAGTTGAAAATTGAGGTTAGGTTTAATAAAATAAGGAAAGAATAAAAATAAGGCGTGTAGGCGCTATTAAAAAAATAATAACCAACTCGAGTTAATTATCAAGTTCATTAGTAAAGCGTGGAAACTTCTTTCGCAATGTTAGCGTCATGTCGATAAAATCGTTCGCCACGCGCAAGCGAAGGCTGTCGTGTGTCGACAACTCACGCATTTCGCGCGGCGAAATAATTACGTATGCTCGAGGAATGCGATAATTATCAACGGCAGTCGGTGACGGCTTACCTTAGCTCTCATCTCGTCGTTTAGACGATCCTAGATCGCTCCGGAATCGCCAGATCACTTCGGATTTCAAAACAACCTTCTCTGTAAGCCTCTCGAAATAAAGTGAAAGACAAACGAAAAGATAGAACGTGGATTGCGCACGGCCGGCACGGCGCATGTACGACGTACGATGGGCGCGACCATAGACTATTGGCTTCTGCACACAGGACGCGGAAACGCTTGTCGCGCGGCAAGGAGCGACGCGGTAGCCAATCAACGTGTTGCTTTTCCGTTAGAACCAAAAGTTTATTGGCTACCGCGCCGCGCGTAATGGCTCCGACAGACCAACGCGATTTAGTCGCGCGCGACGCGCGATATCCAATGAGCGTACCGCCTTTCCGTTCATC
>NJRP01000758.1:55666-77305 GCA_003063835.1 Aphaenogaster floridana | reverse complement strand
GCGCGTCAATATTGTAAAGTCTTATCATAAAAAAATGAATATATCGCGGCAGCCACAGCACATAACCCGCACCGCACAGCACGATGCATCGAAAAAAGCCCCGATACAATCGAGACAGGAGAATCTATTGGAACAGTATACTATCATCGACAATTGGAAACCACAGAGTGACGTGTACATAACCTCATTACGTTACTCTATTTAAAAACCACGCTGCTCGATAGTGCACCTTCCAACGACTCGTTTCGTCCGCTGTATGTAAACGAGGAGGATCTATAAGGCCCGATTTCGGCCCCTCTTCGGATTTCGTTTTTTATTATCAGAAACACTTCATTAATACCAAAAATCTTAAATTTAGGCGTTTTTAGCATAAACGCGTTATATCCATAGTAGTGGCTATTCTATTTATTCAATAGAAGTTATATTAATTGGTTTTTGTATGTTACGCCACAACTCGCAGGAACATTGTAAATATTATAAAAATAATTTCTCTTTACATCTTACATTAATGGCACAAGTAATTTATGACATATGATACACGTTTACTTATAATAAATCTCTAGGGCTGCGTTCGGCGAGCACGCTTTTAGCGCTATGAGCGTGCTCTGTCCTTGTTCAACTTTCAGTAGGTGACAAAGATAGAACAACGCTGTTAGCGCTAATAGCGTCTCCCCGAACGCAGCCTAGAGTTAAGCATCAAGTCCCAAATGAAATCTCTCATCGCGTTTCTAGAATGTAGAAAGTATTGTAGTTTGTAAATTCCCTCGCATTTCGTAGAGTAAAACGCTCAAAAATTGTCCACTTTACCCCATACAAGGAAAGACTACATTTTTATCTAATTTTGTTAGTTGAATATCATTTATATGAGCTTATAAGCATATATGTTTGTGTATTGCGCGCAAGTGTGAGTTTTTTTTCACTAACTTTGAAATATTATGTCTGTTATTGTAGCACATTATTTTACAGATATAGATATTTTATAGAAATATCATAGAATCATTACATATAGAAATATTTTGCGCTCTTAAAAAATACTTAAATATATAAAACATCTTTTAATACCTTTTAATTGTTTCAAATATACTAACAGGGTTGTTATGCTTTTCTGACTCTGAAATTCCCTGACTTCCAGGTTTTCCAGACAGGTTTTTACAAATATTCCAGGGAGAAAACGGTAAAACATAGAACACTAGTTTGTATTAAATATTTATTGTTATTAGCAAAAGACTAGAAACTTACGTCTCGGTGAAAAAACATAAATTATATGGTAAAAAAATCTTTAAGATTTAAGAACATGAGAATAAAATTTGTATTAAATATATCATAAACTCAAAAATTAAACTACATACACAGTCATATGTATCGAGAAATAAAGTAACAGTCTAAATTCTTGATACGAAGTCTAAAAAAGAATCAGTAAAAGGACATTCAAGTAAATTCTGGAAAAAATGCAGATAATTACAAAATTCCCTGATTTTTCCCTGATAATTCCAGATCAGAAGGAATTCCCTGAGTTTTCCAGGTTTTCCCTGTTTTGCGTAACAACCCTAAGTTTTTGTCTGGTTATTTTGCTTACCTCTAGTAGCTTACTACAAATAAGCGTGTACTGAGTGTCATGATTACTTGTCTTGTCATTGTAAGATTTAAAGAAATTATTTTTATAATATAAATATGCAATTTTCCTGCGAATTGTGATATAATATACAAAAATCAATAAGTATGACTTACTTGAATAAATAGAAGCATTTTGAACATAATCGTTTATGCTACAATTACCTAAATTTAAGATTTTTCTGTATTAATAAAATATTTCTGATAATAAAAAACAAAATCCAGCGAGAGCCGAAATCAGGCCTTATGGGTTCTCCTCCTTTCCATCACAATGACACTCGGTAAAACGCTTTTGTCTAGATGGCCGTTGACATTTGGACGCGGTATCCTGATTGGCGCGGCAATGTGGACCGGTATTTATATTAATATACGATTTAGGGCGAAACTGAAGTTGCGGGATCATGGGGCAGTCCCCACGCTGCTAAGTCTCTCTATAGCACCGGCTATGGCAACAGCTCTTTCACATACACAGGTACTGACGAATAAAAACCAATTGAATTGCTCTAACGATCTGAACAAGGAGTATGACAATACAAAGTACTATATATATTTTTCAGTTTATCCTGAATAAGCTACTGTTATTAGAGATACCTTGTCCCTTGTGCATAGAGACTAGGTCCGTCTTGATACAAACTTGTAGTGGGCTACTTCTGCCATTGGCACTAGCACCAATTGCAAACTTCTCAGTAAGCGACAAAACTTTGCTTTGTTATTTTTTTGCAAAATTACACGATACTAATTGTTATATTCTTTCGATTTGTTCATCGCACTGTTTATTATATTTGATTCGTAGGTCGCTGTTGGCACTGGAGCATATAATGTGCCTTACATAACTGATGTAAGAAAGATATTTAGAATTGTCATGTCAGTCTATCAGCCATTGATTCCCAAAATTGCATTGATTTTCACTTTTCACGCGCTACTGGCTGGCTTTATAACATATTTAGAAATAAAATCTTTCCTTCGCGTGCTAGATATGCAATATTTAATGAAAGAAGAAAAAGAGCGAAAGCTTGAAAATATTATTTAAATTTTATGTATAATGTTATATAGTTATATATATATATATATATATATGTATAGTAAAATATATAAAATTAAAGAAATAGTCGTAATTGATGTAAATTTTACTCCATTCTATATTATATCAACATCTAATAATATTATAAGGATTACAAAAACATCGTAACATTTTGTAGAATATAAAATGTATTTTTATTTCATCATTGACATAATATTATAAGATGTCTATTTATAATCATTCACTGATATTCTTGTTTTTATTAAAACAACTATACGTCTCGTACATATCTACTTCATTTTCTCAAAATTAATCCAATATCTAGGCACCATATGATTTGTTACATTAATAAACGCTTTCCAACTGTTTAAAAAGATCGCTGCTTTAAATATTGATAATACATACGACTTTTATGATTCAAGAGAATTTTTTCGTATAATGCTGATTCTTGCGCTTATTTGATATAAAGTTCAATATCGTAGTCGAACGTATGTATTATTTCATATTGTTAAATATAATACGGAGAGATTTATTTATAGGCTCACGTAAAATAGCAAAAATTCGATATTTTCAATTACTCCGATTAGATACATATTTCATCATGAAAATCTGGAAGTATTTTTTCACAAACTTCCAATATTTAATAGACGAGAATTATACGGTCGAAGTCGAATTATGCTTATTTCTCTATTATGTTAAACGAACTACTTAAACATCATATTATTAAATTTGGGAACTTCTTGAATTTCTACCCCAGCTTGTATTTACAAACGAAAATGTAGCATCTTTATTTTACATGCCTATGTTACATTTTCTAGATAATTAATCAGAAAAAAAGGAATCTTTTCAATGGATCAATGATTTAGTTTCCAAAGTCAAATTGGGCACAGGTGACCGCAGTTTTGATTTGCCAACTACTCTAGAGTTAAGTATATTACTGGCAGTTTACTGGACGTTATACAGGGGCCCGAGTAGCAAGGAGATCCCAGGAACTATGTATGCGATAAGAATATATAAAAGATAACACCAGATGCAGATGCATCAATTCAACCAAAGTACAACAACGTGATCTGTTTATTCTTTCGGTAGGAGTAGGATATAATACCTACAACAATGATTATGTTGGCAGTGAATGAAATCAGCTATCATATAGCCGTGGAATCTAAGAAGCAAGACAGTTTAATATAAAATATGCCTGAACTTCTATTTATATATGATAATGCTGTTAAATATACCGCGCATTTAAGGTACACTGACGGATGTTTTCCGATATATCATTTCTTATGCCATTTCACCAATGCACAAGATTATCCATAACTCAATTGCATACATCTACAGTACATATAACTGCATTTTTGCTCTTTTCCATATCTTTATCTACTCTTAAGTGGGAAAAGATTTTATCTGATGTCATTATAATGAATGAGTTATTACCATGATTTGCACAGCAATCAACATCACAATGAGATCGTCATTTTTGTTTTAATGTCTTACATCTTACACCTATATATTATGTCTATACCTAATTTTTTTTGTTAGTTGTGTAGTCCATTGTTTATTTACAGTAGAGATCCCATTCTAAAGTTCATCTATTGATGTAAAAGCAAGTAAGGCAAATCATAATTATTTTTGAAATTGGATATTGTGACAACTTTGCATCAAGATATCAGAATTTATTTAAAAATAGACAACAATTTTATCAAATTAAATTATTATTGTATTATTGTTAGTATAAGAATCCTTTGCTGTAATAAAACTTTGGACTGTAATCTAGACGCCTTAAACTTCATTGTAGGAATGGTATAAACATACAACATAAAAAATTTATACAATTTATAAGTGATATCCACATATTACTTTTGTACAATAGTGTCTGCATATATTTTAATAAAAACAGATAACAAAAAATCAATGTCCATAAATAAATCAGTGTACAAGACAACGTGTAATAATAATTTAATGGAAGAAAAAATTCTATTTATACCATTGATGCAACGAAATTTTGTTCAGACGTTATAGTATTATTGTGTCAATTATTACGCAAATATGAATAATTAACGATTACATTAGATCTTAGAAAGAAAATAACTTTTATGCGTTCTACACGATTCGTACTATTTTACAGAATGCTCAAATCAATTTTTTAAAAATATCATTAAGAAAATTAAAATATTTCATTGATCGAATATATTTGCTGATAATTTTAATCTGCTTTCACGAAGAATGTAAACAGGCGACCATGATGAATTTGTGCATTATCGAATGGATGGACTAATATAGTCACAATTAGTTATATAGACAATATTATGTATATTAGAAAATTCTTTTTACTCTTTTCACAAATACTAATATGAGCGTCTAATGTTCTAGCATGATGGCAAAGCTATAATCGTATATTTACATTTTATTATAACGATCAATGGCTAGTCAAATGTTCGACAGCAAACTGAACTTACATTGTTGCTCGCAAATAGATTATTTTTGTTTTCATTTCAAATTTAACAATCATAAAATTGTATAATACGAGAACAAGAGTCTACCATATACAAATGTCTCTACTACTACGTTTACGCGGTGTTACTTCTGTAGTAACTTACTCAAATTATCGTAACTTACGATAATTGTTACAGAAGTAACACTCGCGTAAACGTAGTATATGCCGATAATATTATTTATGCTTACAACAAATATTTTGGAAGAACATTGCCACCATACTCAAGATTATACTTGTTTGCATTTCTTTTCAGAAACGAATAAGTCCCAAGAACTGACAATGGAAGAGAAAAAAAAAGATAGAGATAGAGGCAATAAATGCTGCTAAACAATCAAAATATATAATAGGCACCAATTCAAGCAATAGAAGATAGTATATAACAGCCTTCAATGTTATATTCCATTATGCATTTAATTCATTTCTCTGTATTACAAAAGTTTGTAAAGAATAACGATACAGCGTACTGAAGGATGCGGTACGCATAATTCCATCAAAATGGTGGATAGTTTTGCATAGGTACTACAACCGGAGGAATCGGTGGCAGCGGAAGTGTATGTATGAATGTGGGGTGATTCGGCTGAACCATAACTAACGTATGCTGTTGGTTGGCCATGAAAGAGTTGTATTGAGTGGTACTGTATTGTGGGTAAGATGCGTTAACTGTGTCTGAAATATTTTTGTAACAAAACGTGCCGGGCGTTTGACAAGGTAGGGGCCCCTGGATAGGACCCCAAGCCAGCTGCTAGCATCGTCGGTTATGCCAATGTGTCATGTAGTCTTGATAGCTTACAGTAATCTTCTCGCTCTGGTATCGCGTCAGCTTCACACTGCGTCTAATATCCGGTGTAACTAAGCCCTTGTAACCACCCTTATGTAATAGCGAGTCTATAGTTTGTATCTGGTCCCAACCTATTACAAAAAATGTTTTGATTTAGTGCACTAAAGCACATATTTAAGAAACATGATAGCTCTGTTCTTTGTAGCTGAACTTCTTGCACCATTGATCTTTCCTCTTTTTCTCTCTACGTCGGAGGGAAAAAGAGGAAAGATGAACGGCGCAAGAAATTCAGCTAAAAAGAATAAAGTTAAGGATCAATGAACAGAGTTCCGTTCTTTTTAATTAAACTTCTTGCACCGTTTATCTTTCTTCTTTTTCTTTCTACGTTGCAGTTAAAAATTCAGTTAAAAAGAACAGACCTCAGATTTCCAACAATCCACAGCACATATACATACGAACGTGCCCTCTCTACGAACCTTGTTCAGTCGCAACATCAGGTAAGTAAGTAGCAGTTCTCTTGTTGCCTTTTTCATTATGGAACTCTATGCGAATCCCATGGACTCCTATCTCCCAATCTAAGTAGTCCACGCCGTCTTCAAAATGCCGCAGTATAGAAACGCTTACATGTAAGCGTGGAAGTTCCTCTCGTGTTATAGGATTGAACCGTGAATCCTTGAAAGCACTGTGAAACACAATTGATCGTTTAAAAATATTATCTAAAATTGTAGCCGAGCCGATTTAAAAGAATATATGTTACCTAGTAGTAGCATATTCCCTAAGTCCAGCATGTAAGTGCATGGCATTGAATGTACCAATACAGCCGCGTAATCTCATATCCTTTCCAATAGTCCATGTTACAAACAAGGGACTGGAAAGACATAGAGAAAACTGCATTAATGAGAGAATGATCACGGACCTCAAATGATCACTGGGGATTAACTCATTCTGTTACGAAAGAGCCTGTGCTACTAAAGTGAATTTACGATAACTTCAATTATGCAAGTACAGAACTACTAAATAACCAGGCTCTTCTTAAATCAGTATTTAAACGGTACTTGTATTATCTATATGCGAACAGTTTGTATAAACATTAAAACACATTATGCTAATGATTGATAATCATCTTCTAAACAATAGGAGTAAAACAGTATAAAGGAGTAAAACATAGGCGAATCATAGCATCGATCTCTATCAAAGATCTAAGGGACCTGCGGGACGTAAAGAGAAAGAAATTCCAAAAACGTTTACATTTCAATAAATTATTCAGAAGTAAAACAACGCTGGCATAACCTCGGCGGAAGGTCAGCAGCACGAGCCAGACGGAGTAGATTCCGAAAATATAAGATGCGTCCTTCAGGAGACGCATACAGACGTCCTCGTCGTCTTTTCTCCCTGCTCTTTGCCCTCTACCGCGCGACAACCAGCGACAACGATGGTTGAAGTTGAAGACACAAAAGCATCGGTGGCTTCAACAAAGAGACGCACTGGCGTGGGTGGCGGGAGAAAAAGGACAGCGGCGGAGAGAAAAAAAAGGTGCCGCGATGCAGGAGAAAGGGAGGGAGGGAGATGGAGAGGCGGGGCGGTGAAGGTGCGCATGGGGAAGCCAGGAGCGCGAGAGAGAGATGCGGCACGCGACGCATAGTCGGGACAGGGAGGAAGGGATATGTTGGACGCTAAGGTGACTAGCTCAGTGCGGTGGCTCTAACTCACAATGCTTCGTTGCTGAAGTTGGGCGGTTTTGGTGGGTCAAGTTGGTGCAGTTGGCAGTAGAGGACGTCGAAGCAGTAGAAGCCCATCTCGGGCTGTACGATCGGCGTATTACGTATACGCGTGCCGTTCGACAGCACCGCCGTGCCATTGCATGGTACGCCCGCGGAGTTGTTGTTGAGCTTTTGCTTTTTCGTACCGCAACAGCCGGCAGCCATGTTACCGTCTTAGCCGTCGCCGTCGACCACTGCGACCCGAACTGCGGACACGAACGGTCTACGACCTGTATGCGTCTCACTCACGTCCGCCCGTCGCGGCCGCCGCCGTCGTCGTCGTCGTCGTCGCTGCCGCCGTTGTCCTCTTCGTTGCCGTAGCGTGCCGTGTCGCGCGCGCGCCCCGCCAGATGGCGCGGCGCGCGCTAAAACAGCTGTTTCATCACCCGCCATTTTCGCCGCCCCGTCGTCCTTTTCGCGCCCACGTCTTTTTCGCGCTCCAATACGATCGACCGCCGTCCGAGCGACGTCCGTTCATTCGTTCGTCCGTGAGTCGCCTCCGCCAGAGCGGTCGCTGACATGCGAGGCGCCCTTGTGTAAAAATTCATTTATCGCCTTCTCTTCCTCTCCCCAGAAAAGAAAACTAACAATAAGCTTTAGGCCCGTATTCTGTTATCGATAAAACCCTCTTTTATCGATAACAGTGCCTTAAATGTGGCTTCTCACCCCTTGTCTACAATGCGTATTTAAGGCGTTAAGATTTAAGAAATTGACCAATCACAGTCGTATATGAGGAGAATAAACGATTGCGATTGGTCAATTTCTTAAGTCTTAACGCCTTAAAAACGCATTGTAGACAAGGGGTCAGTCAATCATGGCTTCTTTTAGAGGCACTTTTATCAATAAAAGAGAGTACAGAATATGGGCCTTAGAGTTTCACGAACTTGGCGTTTTGAAATCGAAAACCAGAAATATAAAAAAATAGGACGACGATAAATGAGTAACAATTTTTAATTCTTTAAAGTTTTAATAATGAATAATAAAAGAGATGTAATAAAAGTGAAATGAAAAAATACTTAATTTTTAAAAATACAATATATATTCGCAGAAACACATGCGCAGTCTATTATAAATTTCAATAAATCGGAAAAATAATATTTTTCTATTATCTCATTTGTTATCTGTTAACTGTTATCCAAAGTAATTCTACAAAATACGAAATCTATGACTATAACAAAAAGCAATTTACTCATATAGTACCCTATTATTATGAAATAATTTACCTATGACGTAAATAAACATAATAAATATAAACACTATATTTTTCAGTTAAGTTAGAGTTTAATTTTAATAAACTACAAATAACGTCTTTTCTTACGCCAGTAGATGAATAAACAATCAAGGTAAATTATACTCGACAACTGGCTAAATTAATAAAAAATCTTACTACGTTACGACCAATTTTAATATTTTTAACTTAAATTTGTGATGTGTTCTTTAAATTTTGAAACGTTTATTTATAGAAATAATTAAAAGAAATTCAGGTATTTTAACTACGTTCCAAGATCGATGCGTCAAAAACATAAAAACTATATAAAACTTGTTATGCATAAAATCTTGCCTAATGGCCGAAAACGTTAATTTTTTTCTATTATACTTTAATTTTGTCATTAGTTCAAATATTATATATTTCTAGAACTAGAAAATGTATATAAAATTACACATAAATATTATAAAGCACTAAGATCCGCTATGATCGTCGTTGGCCCTTTCTCGATTTGAATTGTATTATTATATATTTCCAGAACCCGGGGGAAAAACAAGGAATGTCAGTTTAATTAAAAATGAGATATATAGTCGTCATTTTGTAGCGTTTAAGAGATACTACAAACATCAATTGCCTAGTCTACACCAAGCACTTGATACGCGTATCAAATAGTAAATAACTAGTAAATTAGTTTAATCATTGGCTGTTCAGCTCAAATACACTACTTGATACGCGTATCAAGTGCTCGGTGTAAACTAGGCAAATGATACTACAATCTTGGATTAAATACTATATTAATCAGTGAAAAAATGAAGGTAGAACATTGGGATATAGGGGAAATAACAAACTTTAAAATTCATTTTACTCAAAAAGTATAAAACTGACATTCCTTGTTTTTCCCCTCGGGTCTTCATATATTTCGAAATTTATTATTTGTATGTTAAGCGGTGTCTACAATGAGATTTTAAGTCGTAAGATTTAACATATCGACCAATCACAATCACAATTGCGGCCTTACTTTTAGAATGCTCAATTGTGATTGGTCGATATGTTAAGTCTTACGATTTAAAATCTTATTGTAGACACCGCTTAACGCGACGGAAATCAAATTTTAAACTTCTGACTTTAAAGATATGCACGGAACGACCGTAGTATTTTCCGTCGGTTTAATCTAGCGGTGGGCGTGTTTCTGCTGTTTTTACAAAACACCAACGAACTGTTTGTTGAAAAATGACAACTGTTTTTAAAAACTATTGTAAAAAAAAACAGGTTAAAAATAAAAAAATCGGGGCACATTCGAAACGCGTGCAACCTTCTAATTATTCGTGCGTCATGTCTGTTGATTATTCGAGAAACGGCGAATCAGCAATATCTACATCAACAATCATGACGCATGAATAGTTAGAATGTTAAAAAGTTGCACGTGTTCTGAATATAAAATAGCTTTAAGAAAAAATTGTTGGTTTACTTAAAAATTATATAGGAACTCTAGACCGATCCAACTGTTTATGTCCGTTTGGAAAAATAGTTCGTTCGTTGTTTGCTGGAAAACAGTTTTATATCACATGCGCGCCGAAAATGGCCCATTACGCGCGTGTTTTCTGTGCGGAAAATAACCAATTGCACACAGAGGAATTTTCCACTCGAATATCTCCTTTCTGCACGGCCTCATTACTTTCTGCACGGCCTTATTACTTTCTGCACGGGTTTTCTGCACGACATCTCTCGCGCGACGCTTGTAATGGGCCACTTTCCGGCGCACATGTAATATAAAATATTGTGTGCATCATGTGCGGATTGACAATTGCCACTCGCGCGGGTGATCGCACTCGCCTTCGGCTCGTGCGTCCACTCCGCGCTCGTGTGCAATTGTCAACTTTCCGCACTTGATACACAAATAACTATTTTCAAACAGTTCGGCGTTTTTGTACCCATCACTAGTTTAATCTAGCGTTACAAGTTTATACGAGAACGGCGTTCTCGGCGAGTGAAAGCGACAAGCTCGGGCGAATGTCTTAGGGCGAATTCACACCTTGGCAGAATAGCGGAAAGCGGAAAAGCAGAAACCAATGAGAAGTGGCACTCAGTTGCTCAGTGCAACTTAGTGCAATTAAGTGCAACTCAGTGCAACTGAGTGCTTCTTCTCATTGGCTGCTGCTTTTCCGCTTTTCGCTATTCTGCCAAGGTGTGAATTCACCCTTATAGCGCGGATTCGATCACCCGCACTATACTGGATTAGTGCATATTAAAAACCACTATATTTAAGTTAAGAAGTTATTTAAACGTAAAAGCACATATTTTAACCTTAAGGGTGCCGTCCCATGGAGAACGGAAAAGCGGAACGGAACAGTAACGAATCATTCTTATTGGTTAGTCCTGTGGGGCACAATACAAGCCCCACAGGGCTAACCAATCAGAATGATTCGTTACTGTTCCGTTCCGCTTTTCCATTCTCCATGGGACGGCACCCTTAGACCACCGGAAAACCTAAATATAGGCGCTCTGGAGCAACCTATCTAAACACTCACAAACTTTCACAGGAAGTATATATATAAATACAATAATAAGAAAAAAAAGAAAAAAAATGTCGGCGATCTAAAGGTTAAACAATTATACAAATATCAATAATATTATTTAGCAGAATACGCATTAATAATTTCATCATTAAACCGATTATAATAGCTGCTTTCCTTTTACACGAAAACTCTGTTAAATCTCACTTGTGATGGTAATCACTCGATTAAATGCACGTTCCTTAACCGAGTTTTTACCAACAATCTGCATAAGCTGGAGACCTTGTGCTTTAGTGAGTGAGTGAAACTCACATTAAAAGTAACGTTTTAAATGTGTCAACAAAATAATCAGGTAAGTACGAAATGACAAAAAATAAATTATAAATAAATTGATAAATATTGTAAATAATTTTCTCATTTTTTAATATTTTCTCACTTGCACGTTCCTTTTACTTACTGAGAAATGACGACGTTATTATCTGAGTATGAAATATTCATATAACCGAGTTGCTCAGTCTCACTTTAATGTAAAAGGAAAGCAGCTATTATACCATTGCATTTAGATATGCTCGTATGTAACGGCCTTTAATGTGCATTAATCCAGTCTAGTGCGAGTGATCGCGCGAATTCGCTATTAATTTATATTCCCTCAACTTGCCCGCGTCCGTACGCCGTGCGACTACTTACCGCGACAGCTGCGAGGAGACGCGCCGACTTCGAGCGTCGATTCCATCACGCACCCCCGGTCGCATCTACGAGGGTGGAAGCGACAGTACCACGCAACTACGTCGCACATGGAGCGTAGCGGGTCGGCGTGAACGAACGCGAACGAACTACGTCGTTGTTGGAACGACGCGCAACGAGACGCGCGGATCCCTCTCGGGTTCGCGATTTCTCACACCGGACGAGATAAACGCACCGGCGGAAAAACTTACACGACTTCGTCCGAAACGCGGCACGCGCAATATGTCGACGCCCGTGGCGACCGGGAAACTGCCAGGGTATCGAGAGGGATTCACTGTCAATTTCTCCGTATGAGAAATTGTCAAGGCACGTAACCGCGGTGATAGTGCAGTGGCTGTATACGCGCTCCGTCCGTATACGAGAAACGCCGCGTCGAACCGTGTGCGATTCAATGCCGCGGCCGATACGCCGATACGCGCGTCTACGACGCGGCGCGGTTCCGAACGGTCTGAAGTAGTCCGACTATGCGAGTATGCGTCGCGACGCCGCCGGTCGCGTCGCACTCGCGCGCGTGATACTACTGCGCCATCTCACAGCCGTTCCATTGCACAAAAAAATTATATATATATATATATATATATATTATGCAGGGTTGGAATAACGCGTTATATACTTGTAACGTCGTTACCGTTCTTACCGTTACAGTTACTTTTTGTTGATAACGAATTGGTAACGTTATATTTTTTTTATTAGTAACGGTAACGGTAACGCATATTTTTTGGATAACGGTAAGGAATATATAATCGTTACTTTTATCGTTACTTTGTACAATATATATACATTTGGAATGGATATAAGCGAGTTTTAAAAGAAGGGAGTGTTATGTTTGACCATGTTTTTTTTTTGCAATTAACTACCCAGATAGCACAAACCTTCTAAAAATGTCCATAGAACATTCTAAGAACGTTACAATGTTCTTAGAACATCCTATGGACATTCTTTGGATATCGTGTGTTATCTGGGTAGACTACGTTTACGCGAGTGTTACTTCTGTAGTAACTTACTCAAATTATCGATAATTCACTTGCGAAAAACGGAGTTGAACTCGTTATTTTTTTAGTAACGATAACGGTAACGAGTTACATTTTTCAATGAGTAAAAGTTAAAGTAAAAAGTAACTTTTAAAAGTAACTTTCAACCCTGTATATATGTATATGTACAGGGTGTCTGGAAAGGTAAGATCAATCGCTCGGGAGATGAATGGGGACCCAAAAACAAGAAAGATAGTTGATATGACATATACTACGTTTACGCGAGTGTTACTTCTGTAGTAACTTACTCAAATTATCGATAATTCACTCCGTGTAAACGATTTGAACCCGTTTACGCGGAGTGAATTATCGATAATTTGAGTAAGTTACTACAGAAGTAACGCCTCGCGTAAACGTAGTATTGGGTCCGAAAATGCGTTGTTTTCGAGTTATCGCTATTTTTATGTTGAAATTTGAAATTGCTTTGCTTTCGAATTTTTTTGTCAAAATTATAACAAGAAATGGTTTTTATGAATTTTATAACATAATTAAAGTCAAATAAAAGTTACATGCTGCTTTAGGACTACCCAGGATGCACCACGTGGAGGTACAGCCCGCTTGAGGGGTCCTGATCTTTTCCGTAACAGCACAGAACATTGCAGCAACATTGCAGCAATATTGCAATTCAACCCCGTTTACGCGAAGTGAATTATCGTAAGTTACGATAATTTGAGTAAGTTACTACAGAAGTAACGCCTCGCGTAAACGTATAGTATTTGCCAAGGAATGCTAAGCAGGCTGTACCTCCACGTGGTGCATCCTGGGTAGTGCTAAAAAGCAGCATGTAACTTTTATTTGACTTTAATTATGTTATAAAATTTATAAATACCATTTCTTATAATTTTGACAAAAAAATTTGAAAGCAAAGCAATTTCAAATTTCAATATAAAAATGGCGATAACTCGAAAACAACGCATTTTCGGACCCATGTTCATATTAACTTTCTTTCTTGTTTTTGGGTCCCCATTCATCTCCCGAGCGATTGACCTTACCTTTCCAGACACTTTGGGTGCGTTCCACTCGCAACGCTCGCAACGCTTCGCGAGTCATGTCATCCTTGTTGTTTATCAAATGATAAACAAGGATGAACGATGCTCGCGAGCGTTGCGAGCATTAAATGGAACGCACCCTCTGTATATATGTATATAGACAATGGAAGGACTGTAATATGTCGTAAATAGAAATATAATAAACTAGATGGCTTGATTCCCATGCTTCGCTACGCTATTTAACTACTTTAAATCCATTTTGACTCCAATAAACTTTCTTTTAATTGCAATGAACAATTTAAATTTAGCACAACTACCCCATGTCAGGCAACACCCCGTAATTATTTATAATTCACCCCCTAATCTAGATTTGCCCCTTTAGAGGCTGATTAGGGCAAAATCCTGAATTATGTTTTTAAGCATTTGTATGGGTAACCTTTGTAAGCAAAAACCAAATCAATATCTCATCGGACCCAAGAGATATTGAGGAATCCGTGAAAACACATTTTACCCCTTTTCACCCCCTTAGGAGTCGAATTTCTAAAAATTCCTTCTTAGTGGGTGCTTACGTTATGGAAGGAATATACTCCCCAAATTTCATGTTTCTAGGTTTAGGGGTTTGGGCTGGGCGTTGATGAGTCATTCAATCATGACATTTGTTTTTATATATATAACTATAAAAAATATAATAAAACCCACTTTTAGGGATCTAAAATTCTATTTTGAATTCTGATTTAAATTGTCTAAAGTGAGTTTATATACATACATATAAGCGTGAATTATATAGATTGTCTAAAATGGGTTTAAGTATTAAAGCAATTGTTTATGTGCAATTTATTTCATATCCTGATGAATGCGAATAATGCGATGGAAGATTCGTTTGATAAAAAGATTGATTATGAGTCTTTGTGCATATAAGCGAACATATGGCAACACATTTTCTAATGCCAGTGGATGCATTAAGCGCGCGATCATTAATACTATCAACTCGCGGTCGTATAGTTCTAGTTTTCCTCTGTGGTCGACCAACTTATATTTCAAAAACTACTGCTTGGAATAAAAAATCGCAAAGATTTGTATCACTTAGTGTGTTTCCCGTGATTGAACTTTTTTGCTATATTTTAATTCGTGAATTTTAGAACACATTTTGTACATGAGAGAATTTTATATCTATAAGTTTGTTTTTTTTATATTTTTTGCATTTAACTGATATAAAATAATGTGCATTTTTTATTTTCACATGTAATATGAAATAATTATACATTAACAAACAGAGAAAAGGATAAGAAATAAGGACAGAATTAATTACAATGGTCCTTATGACAATATAAAAGTTTATTTTATTTTTTCATTGCAATAAGAATTGCCTGTAGTACCTTGATGTAATTTTTATATGAATTCTACTAGTTTCTTAATTTGAGAAGAAATGTGAGAGGAAGGATGAAGAGCGAGAAAGAGAGTTGTCGCTATATTCAACTTATGAATAAATAAAGAATAATCCGTGGGTTTCGCTGTATTATTAATTTACAAATGCAATCAAAATGAGCATACACTCGCTTGATATCGTATTAATATTACATTAGTATCAGATATGATACCAAGTACGATAATAAATATTAATCTGACAAGTACGTTTTGCTTCGGAAATTATTAATATTTTTCATCGTGCAATCTCACATTACATCGTATTAACTATCGAGAGAAAGATTAAAAGTACAGTATAAACTGTACATGTATAAAGTGCTTACTCTACGCAATTATAAAATGCGTACGTCGAGTAGATTCTAGTGGCAGTTTTACAAAATACAGAATGATTTTATTCAGCGAATTCGTATGATTATCGATCTTAAATGTGTTCAATACGGCTATATATATATTGCATTATGATAACATCAATGACTTACTTTTAGTAAGTGCGTTTTTATTGTATTTTCGTAAACTCCTCGGCAAACACGAATACAATTTTACTCTTGTATATCGCAAAATATAATTACATAACGCTAGATAGAATTATTTTCGTTTTCACTGGTAAAAACGCATCATTCGTACGTAGTAATGTCCATTTACACAAACGGAGTTCCATAGGCCAAACGAGCGCATACGTGAATTGACAAGTATGTGGTAGTTCGTTGGATGTTTTTATGCCGAGATTCACAGAAGGCAAAATTCTAGGAACTCGCTAATTATTATCGATGCAAACATTTTATGTAAACAATAACGCGTACTAACACGGATAACACGAAGAGTACCACGTACTATATAACAAAGATAAGATACAATAAAAACTTTCATTTATTTCTAACGAGTATTTCACTAGTATAAAAAAGATATAACAGGGCGAATAAATTGGCAGTGTTTAAAGCCCGCTACTAAGAATAGCCGGCAATTCAAGGGAAGTGGAATTAACGTAAAAAAATATGTCATAATTTACTTTATATCGTGATATTGCAAGATGCGATTAAAATTTGCGAAATATACATTAATAAATGCACGGTATAAGATACCGCAAACAGTGCAATTATCACGAAAATACGATAACTTATCAATCGAATAATACAAACTTAGAATGAGATCTTTTATACTCTTTTTATTTTTACGCCTAACTTACATATCTAATAATTATATTTTCTATTGTGTTATGATTTTTTATGCTTTAATAACTAAATCACAATTAACCACAGAAAATTTATGTCGTTTCTTTGTCAAACTTGTTGTCTTTTTGATGCGAAAGGTCCTTTTTTGTAATGTAAACTTATACTTTATAACGCAAAAATAAAATATATTCGATAACCAATGAAAAACGTTAACAGAGGAAAATCACATTTATCAAAAACTTCAAATTTGTCCAATTTTTACTTGATATATAAGAATATTATATATCATATACATTATACAAAAAATGGAATAATTCCGATATCGTTTTGTACATTATATCGTGTGAAAGCAGGCAGTGAATTTTAGGCGTAATCACTGTCTTATAAAAGTGTTCTTTGCCACACTTTTATATTATCGATGCAAATACAAATAGATTCTTCGTAATATAATGGCAGCGCTAATTGTTATAACGAAAAAAGAATTAAACGCATTTATATGAAAAAAGTAGAATTTATAAATAGACATATAAGCTTTTCTATTATTTATCAGTAAATCTCCAAAATCGATAAAATTCAGGAAAGTTATTTTAATATAATATTGAAGTATCTGAGAAACATATATCAAAATGTAAATATAATTTTTAATCAAGTTTTAAACTTTTTATAAATTATGTTATTGATCTTGTGATCTTTAGTACAATACGAGCAACAATTAGACGATACCATCATATACGAAAAATTTATTATTATCCTCAAGACGGAGCATGCGGTACCATAAACGGGAGGCTGTGTACACTAAGACACAGAAACACGCACCACTTTAAACAGTGGAAAATTGCGAGAAATAACCGCCTCCAATGTCATTTTCGCTTACGCACCCCGCGCTCCGCAGTATCCTGCGTCGAGAAGCGATGCGGTGGTCGAGGATAAAGTGGCGCAGGCGGATAGGACGGACCCGCGTTATCCCACCAGACGGGTGGATTGTTACGTATTGGTACCATAACTGGGGTAATCGGGGGTAAGGGTAACGGATGTATGAACGTCGAACGATTCGGTTGCGTGACAATGTGCGCGCACTGTTGACCAGACACGAAGGAATTGTATCGGATGCTATCGTTTTGTAAATGAGACGAATTGACCGTATGCACGTTGTTGTAACGAGCCTCAGAGGATCGTTGGGGCAGGGGTCCCTGGTTGGAACCCCAGGCGATCTGCTAGCATCTTCGATTGTGACAATGCGTCATATAATCCTGATAGCTCACGGTGACCTCCTCGCTTTGATAGCGAGTCAGTTTCAGGCTACGACGGATATCGGGTGTGACTAGGCCTTTGAAGCCACCCTTATGTAGCAGAGAATCTATCGTTTGTATCTGGTCCCATCCTGAACATCAGATTACAGATTATTCTTGATAAAGACGGGCCCCTCGGGGGAGTGTCTATTGCTCGCCCTACTCTACGCCGCGGATACGCACCTTGCTCCATAGCTACGCTGGGCAGGTAAGTAGCTGTCCGCTTGTTACCCTTCTCATTGTGGAACTCTATGCGAATTCCGTGCACACCCACTTCCCAATCTAAATAGTCAACCCCGTCCTCAAAATGCCGCAAAATCGACACGCTTACATGCAAGCGTTGCAGCTCGTCTCGAGTTATGGGATTAAATCGAGAATCTTTGAATGCGCTTTAAAACATAGAGAAACATATATCAAAAGCGCGTGCGTGACTACTATGCTAAATATCATAATTATCCATATAAGCAATGCGCTAAACTTGATCATATATTATACTTTTTTATGTATATATATATAGTTTATTAATATATGTATAATATATATTTATAAATATCTATCTTATATGTATAATAAATATATAATATATATTTATGATTTATATATTTTTCTATCTTCTAATGTGAGAAACTTTGTCTCACCTAGTTGTAGCGTATTCGCGTAGCCCAGCATGTAAGTGCATCGCATTAAAAGTACCAATACAACCTCGTAATCTCATATCTTTTCCTATTGTCCATGTCACAAATAAAGGGCTGAAAAGACGTATCTATATTAAAAATCTCATGTTCAGACATATTTTTTTCTTATTTTATCGGACAGCGAAAATTATCGGGAAAATGGTAAAGGGGAAAACAAAATAAGCCAGAGTATGTCAATTCTTTTGTATTTAGTAAAATTTCAGTCGTCTTGTGAAGATATATATATAATCAATATACAAAATGAATAAATATATATTTTTTATAAAGAATAATAAAAATATTTATAATATAAAAACAGCACAAAATAATTTTTGGTTATCTTTCGCCGTAAATTTTCCCGAGGGTAAAATAACAGCATATATAATGCGAAGTTGACAAAGCATCGCGATTCACATTAACAATGTTTCTACAGATATGCACCGTAGCAACAAACGTAGCGTCTTCGATGGCCTACATAGTTGGCATAGCGCTATACAATGGGAGAAATCGAAGCACGCCGCGATAATGCGTGCACCGCGCGCCGACAGATAATCCGCACACGCGAGGACCAAACAATGCGCCAATAATGCATCCTGGCCGATTTAGCATTTGGATTTCTAGATTTCGATTAAATCGAGATCAGAGACAATTGGCTCAGAATTCGAAATTCACAACACGCCAATTAAATACAAAAATAAGGATCAAGTATAACTGGCAGAATTATATTAGTATATTTTTTCCGTAAAATATATCTCCGTAGTATCGAGATTCGATCTCGTAAAAATCGCCACGGTTTCAAGCCTCGCGTGACGCGGACAACCTGTCATCGGACTCTCGGAGTCGAGCGAAAAGACAACAGCTGACGCGACGCGCGAGCGAGACGGACAGATGAACGGACGGACGCAAAGGAGGAAGATAGAGAGACAGAAAGAGAGAGGGAGAGAGAGAGCGAGAGAAACAGAGGACACCACGAAGGCTACTCACAACGCTTCGTTGCTGAAGTTGGGCGCCTTCGGCGGGTCCAGCTGGTGCAGCTGGCAGTAGAGGACGTCGAAGCAGAAGAAGCCCATCTCCGGCTGGGCGATCGTCGTGGGCTTCCTCGGCTGAGGGGTGCCGTGCCGTATGGCGGTACCGTCGCACGGCGACAGGCTCGGCGCTGCGCCGCCGCCGCCGCCCAGCCTCTGCTTCTTCGCGCCGCAGCAGCCAGCAGCCATGTTCCTCTTGGACAGGTCACCAGCGGGCACCGCCGTCCTAGCCCTTCTTCTAGCACCTCGTCTACGCGCTTCCTCGCCGCGGCGTACCCAACGTCGACGTCGTCGCCGACGCGTGCCGGATCGCGCCCGCGCTCCGCTAGATGTCGAGCCGACGATCGCGTGAACAGCTGTTTCATTACCCGCCATTTGTAGTACGCCGTCCGCGTCATCGCGCCATTGATAATTAGCGATCGTCAGGATCGTCCACGCCGCCGCTGCGCCGCACCGCGTGAAGTTGTCCGCGGGTCCGGCGGGTCATGCGCGAGCGAGACCAGTGGACGGTGGCGCCCTCTTCGCTATTTCAAATATCCCACCAGAGATATTTAGGATTTTTAACTTGTAATAAATAATAGTATTATATTGTGCTATTACATTTGTTCCGCTGCATCATTATACACGCGAGTTTTTATGTGGAACGGCGAGAATTCGAGTTCAAGTGTGAAAATCTCGCAAAATTGCAAGACATTGGGAAAGAATTTAAAGATAAGAATTCAAATTTGACAAACATTGATGTTATAGTATGCTCATATTTGAAAGAGAAGAATAATAACTATACTTTAATCAACACATTTTTAATAATTAAATGATGATTATAGATCACCCGTTTAACTTTTTTATACTTTTAAATAAAATGTATGAAATAGTAGGTCTTCGTAACACGTAAAACACATTATAAAGCTTACTTTAGATGATCTTTGATTTGTGTTAGAATTTAAAATAGAATCCTGTTTTTAATTTTATGTATGTACATATAATATTAAAAACATTTGAAGAATCGGAATGTATGTATAAAAAATATATTAAATGCACGTGTACATTGAAATATACGGCATTGAAAATGTAAATAAAATTCTGTCCTGAAATCTGATGCGAATTATAGATCGTCTAAAGTGGGCTTAAGAGAACGCCTACGAGCATCATTATCGACTAATTATTCGCCTCGTCGCATCCACTACATAAAATTGTTACATACAATACCGAGTTACCTCTATTTTGCTTCTGGCAAGTGCTTCACAAATTCATTCTATTTGAACATAAATATACGAATTAATTTATACAAATATAATAATAATAATAACATCATTATAATAATAATTATTATTATTAATTACATTTTATTAGATACTCAGGGATAAATCCTTTCAAGTGCAGTCCGTTATACACATTTACGTTTACGAATATACGTTTATTAATTTACGTTTTTATAAATAAATTATATGGCATGAATGGTGTTTATAAACAATAATAAAAAAATATGTTTGGAGTAAGAAATCTAATCACTTATATTATAATGCAATTAAAATCGAGAACGGGCCAAATTCGGTCATAACCGTACAATAATAAAAAAATATGTTTAGAGTTAGGCGGGGAGCACACACTTCTCCATAACGCAAAACGCATAATGCATAAGGAAATCAGCCAATCAGAATCCTCGGAACGAGGAGTGGGAATGAAAATTAAGGATTCTGATTGGATGATTTCCTTATGCATTATGTGTTATGCGTTATGGAGAAGTGTGTGCTCTCCGCTTAAAAAATCTAATCACTTATATTCATTGCAATGCAATTAAAATCGAGAACGGGCCAAATTCGGTCATGACCGAACAATAATAAAAAAATATGTTTAGAGAGTAAGAAATCTAATCACTTATATTCATTGCAATGCAATTAAAATCGAGAAC
>NJRP01000758.1:45274-55322 GCA_003063835.1 Aphaenogaster floridana | reverse complement strand
GTTTCATGTAACTATCTCTTTCTATTGGTGTTGAATAGAAAGAGAGTCACTTGAAACTTTTCACTTTTCACGTTTCCACCTTAAGAAAAAAGTTACATGATCGCTGCCCTGGTTGGTCAATTGAACGCTTCACAAAGCATTTGTAGCATCAAATGGACCGCAGCCTATATTTACAAATTGCGCTAAAGAATATACAATGTTTATTTAAAATCCACTGTATACAAATACGGCAGAAACAAAGTAAACGAAAACCCTAACGTTAATTAGCCAGACAACAGTGTCAGATGTCAGTTAATCCTCAAATGGAGTAGTGATTAACCCTTTGGCTGATAGGCGAAGAAAATGCTTTTGGGCCAAAAATAATTTCGACGAAAGAGTTAATAAAATAATAAAAAGGATATCTATTGGGGGTTTTTTTGAGTCTCTGAATCTAAATCTGAGGTCAAAATTAAATTCAAAATGCGGATCTAATATGGCGGACCAAAAATGCAAAAAATGGTCCGATTTGCATAAAAATTAGTTTTCAGGGGTAAAAAAAGAAAAAAATTGAAAAAACAAAAAATTTTTTGTTCGCCATAAATTTTTATTTTGATTTTGAAATCAGCGGTTTCGAAAACCTTTAAATACAAATTTTTATGCAAATCGGACAATTTTTTGCACTTTTGGACCGCTATATTAAATCCGCCATTTTGAATTTCATAATTTTGACTTCAAATTTAAATTCAGTGACCCCAAAAATATAAAAATATAGTGTCCTGTTCTAATTCCTCCAGTATAAATATCTTTTTCTGTATGTGCGGATATTTCCGTCATGCATCATTCTTTGTCACTTTTGTCAATGACGGATATATCCGGATATATCCGTCATTGACGGTCAAAGGGTTAATTGTGATATAAATCTATTTTTTTTTTGTTTATTTTCTTTCTCTATTTCTCTCTCTCTAATAGAGAAAACTAGTTAACTACATTTGATCGGAATACCTCACGATTCGGTCTTTTGCTTAGGGCCTTAGTATAGATATAACGGTTGACTTGTAATTTTAAGACAATATTTTTTTATTTTTTAAGGCCTTGTCTTAAATAACACAAAATATTGTTTTGTGTCTTCTTTTTTGTTATTATACAACGGTTTGTCATCAATTACAAACAGAACGGCTCTTTATCCAGATATCACAAGGACATTCATTGTTAATTCATTGGACATCCGCTTTTGAACATTGAGACGTCCATACGAAATCCAAATAGAGTTCGTCGGACGTTTGATGGACGTCCATAAGATGTACATTTGTGACAACTTTGTACGTCTACGGAATGTCCGAAACATATCCGATTATGGACATATTATGGATTAATTTTGGACCCATTTTGGACATCTTTTTCAAATGTGAATTTTCAATTAAAAATATTTAAAAAACAATTAATTGATTCTTGTTAAAAAGTCCTTCATTTTTATTTTATAAAGAATATTCGTTGTAATAGGAATCATGACTTCTTTGATCATCTACATTGCTTATTGCGATATTATTTTTGAAAGTAATATCTTAAAATATTTTAGGGATTTGTCTTCGAAAAACCATTTCGTTAAAACATGAGTGAAGACTTTTATAATGCTGCGTCTTTTATTTCATCTTACACGGTTTTTTACTTACGAGAAATACGATAATTCCGCGTCCATCTGGTGGTGGTGCCGCGTACTGCTCGCGGATGTAGTGGATATTATATGGACAAACTTGTCCATTTTGGGATATTCCTAAGTGTCCACAAATGTCTATCCTATAGATATCTTTATAAGGTCCATGGACATCCCGACAAGAAATGGACACAAAACGGATGTCCATAGAATATCCTGTGCTGTCTGGGTGTAGACTAGGCTTAACGACCTAGTGAGAAATGACACTTCGATCGACATCGATTCAATGTCGAAAACAATATTTCGACATAGAATCGACGTCGATTAGACGTCGATTAAGGTGTCATTTCTCACTGGGATACACGCGGTATGAAATGTCGGGCCGCTGTTTGCCCGACACCCTGTAGAACGGCGCGCGACTGCGCAGACCGGCGCCGGAGCCGCGCCGCGAAAATTGCGAAAGCGAGTCCGCGGCCGCGTAATGACGTCGCCGGCAGCAAGGGCACCTGGATTCCTAGTTCCTTACCTGGCACCTGCTGCCTACGATGCACCGCCGTGTGGAGACCCGAGGCGTGACAGCGGCATATTAACCTGGCAACGTGCGTGCGTTCGCGGCCGCTCGCTAAGCTGTCACGCGCACGACGAGTATTTTGACGCGGTACGTCGGCGTCCCCGTGTGCTCTCGTTGCCGGGACGAACGAACGGAACGGAAGTGAACGGCCGCGGGAATTCGGAAGCGCGACCGCGAGCGGAGAAGTGACTGTGCGCCGCGCCGGGACGATTCACCGGCACGAATTCGATCGATCGGCCGTGCCCGATCCGATCCGCGCGCAACGAGTCCGGGAATGCGCGAGTCCGGCGCGGCGGCGGCCGCGTCCCGCAACGTGCAGGGCAGGATTTTCAAAGCGTAACGCGCCGAGGAGAACCCCGAGTCGCGGAGGCCGTGTGGCGTGTGGCGAATTTTCGCGCGAGAGACCGGACGGCGAGAAGGCCACTTTCTCGGAATTCATCGGGTAAGTTATCGCGAGTCGTCATCCACCAATGGATTTATAATGTTTATTTATAATGCCTTCGAGGTTGATACACGATCCGCGTGCATCTCGTGCGCGGGCACGTTACATAAAACGACGGCGGCGCGCGATTAAATGTGAGTCACGTTTGCGCAAGCTGACGCTCGCGTTGCCGGCCCGGCGTGAAGTCACGTCCCCCGATTCTCCAATCTGAAATTTCGACGAACGGACACGCGGTTCTTGCCGGCAATTCCGTAAACAGGAATCGCATATCTCATCAGTCCCCAATATCGATGCGATAGAAAAACAAAACTGATCAGACCGTTCCCTCTGTTTTTCCCTTTGAGAAATTGATCGCTTCCGAGACGCGAGAGATGGTAACGGTTGGTCCAAAAACACGACATTTTCTTAGAATTAGTAGCAGAAATTATAAAAAAGCAGCTTCACCCACGTGTTTATCAGAAGGTCACTTTTTTTCTAAGCGAAAATTAATGAGGACATTCTATTTTTCCTTGGAAAAAATAAATCTAATAGACGCAAAAGATAATGATGAAAATTAATGAAGGACATTCTATTTTTTCTTGGAAAAAATAAATCTAATAGACGTAAAAGATAATGATGAAAATTTGCTATTATTCTAACAATGATACTTTCTTATCTCAAAATGACAATTGGAAGTTGAAATTATAGAAAGTAGCTTTTCACTTGTTTGCTAAAATATCTTTTTTTTTCTAAGCGAAAATCAGTGATAAATCATCTCTATTTTCCCTTTGAGAAAATAAATAAATGCTATTATACTGAAAAACAACACTTTTTTGTCAAAATAGCAACTGGAAGCAGAAATTATAGGAAAGCAATTTTTTATCTGTTTGCCAGAATATCATTTTTTTTCTAAAAATCAGTGATGGACATCCTTTATTTGAGAAAATAAATGTTTCTGATAGACGCAAAAGATAACAGTAGCAATTTGCTATTATTTTTAAAAAATGACACTTTTTTATCACAATCGGAAGCAGAAATTATAGGAAAACAGTTTTTCACTTGTTTGCCAGAATATCATTTTTTTTCTAAACAAAAATCAGTGATGGACACTTTCTATTTTCCACCTTTATATTATTTGAAAAAATAAACGTTTCTGATAGACGATAAGATAATCGTAACGAAAGGTAATAGTAACAATTTGCTATTCAAAAAATGACACTTTCTTCTCTAAATGACAATTGAAAGCAGGAATGATAAAAAAGCAATTTTTCACTTGTTCGCCGGAGTATCACGCTTTCTCGAATCGAATATCAGTGATTGACAAGTTGCGCATACATAGGCGAATATTCGGTATTATCCCCGTTCGATCTGGTCTTAGGTCTTAGGTAATTAGTTTCGTAACTCCGAAAACTGTTCGGTCGCTGCGCGATTCCCATCGACTCCCAGGAATTAATTAAGGTATGTCTCGTGATAACGGGCATCATTGGCTGCGTTTCGTCACACGTTCCGATTCACGTGCCGCAATTATCGCGATGTCCGCGAGTACAGTCACATAGTTTACCATTCAGTTAGACGTTTCATAAAGAGTACGGTTTATAATAAATATCAATAGATCGTAATTATTTGTACAGAAACGAATTTGTAAAGTAATTTCACATGTAAATTTTTAAAACTTTTTACCTTCTAATAACTAACATGACGTCAGTTATTAGTCATTTACGTTCATTACGCATCAATTGTTTTTAGAAATTCCGCTGTTCTTGCGCCGGGATTATGATTTCATCGCGTTGATTCGTGGATAAAGTGATTTCACTTTGACGGCATGTCGATTTGTCGCGTGCTTTTCGAACTTTATCGAGGAAAATATCGCAGCGATTTGACAAAATCGCGACTCCCCCTCCGATACGGGATACAATCCTGCCGAAACACACAAAATGCATTTGCTGGTTTAACGCAGTTGCTGTTGATAATGCACTTGCTCGCATACCGCAGACTCGATTTCACCATTAGTATTTCGCGAGGCGAGTAAAAGGTGCTCGGTGCTGCAAGGATTTCGGTATGCGATCACTGCAAACGAGACAACAAGCGTGTACAGGTGTACAGTACGAGTCGTTAATTGAAAGACGCTGGAGAGATAAAAATTGCATCAATATTGCACCAATATTGCACCAATATTAAAGGATAGTTTATTGGTCGGGGAACCGCGGAGTTTGAAGGCGTAGGTGATGTAATCGTCACGCAGGTGGATCTCGAGCGTAAGAAAAGTACGCGTGCTTACGCACGGCTTAAATTACACGGCCGGAGGGAAGCTGCAGTGGTTTGATGCTTCGCGTTCGTGCACGCGCGCGCGCCACGTCGTAAAATGCAAACAATATTCCTCCTTCGTCATTCCTCGTAACAATCGCATCCATTATCGCCTTTCTCCTCCCACTTTGTCTGATTCTTTCCGACTTTGTCCGGTTCCCTTGGTTTCCGCTCTTTACTGAGAACACGCTTATATTTGCGTCTTTGAGAACACATCACTTTCCATTTCGTTTATTGTCTCGCTCTATATATATGTCGGTCGTTAAAGTTGAAGGAAAATCGCGACGTTTCTGTACAACTTGGAAGATTGTATTTCACACATAAATCTCAAACTTTGTCCTCCGATAACGACAACGAAGGATAATAGTAGTCACTTGAATGCTTGCAGTAGGAATGGATTGAACATTTTATTTGCAAAATGCAGCCGAGAGAGATACTTATACATGGTGGATCGCTGATTCACAGCAAGCTCTTTCTCAAGATGTATTTTGCATAAAAGTGTATTGTGAGAAAAGTGCCTTTAAACACAAGAGATACAAAACCGAAAAGATATTTTCTATAAGAAATGAGAGATTATTTTATCTAAACGTGAAAATATAAGAAAGATTTGTATTAATAACAATAATTGCTAATAATATGTACACAGTTAAGAATAAATTAAAATAATTAGAAAATAATACGACATGAAAATTGACTTGTTTTAAAAAGAAATCAAAATCTATAAATTTAAGGATATATTAATTTGAGTCAGTAAGCAAATATCGGAAACTGAATATCCATGCGAGAGATACAATATTTCAGGTATAATATTCATTATACAACAAATAATAAACAGTATTAATTTTGATTTGTGTTCAAGTTTTTAAATATTGATGTCAAATATTGATTGTTAACTGTTAACTAAAATAAGTGCAAAATAATTTTGTTTATACCTTAAATTAATATTTTCTAACATTTATTTGTTTATTATATAATAGATAATGAAATTACTACCACAATTATATTAATTACATTCTTACTTTTCAGTGTATATAATTAATAAAGTAAGGAGAAAATTAGAACTCGTTGATTAAATTCAAATACTCGCCTATTTGACAGAATCACGTTATATATTTTCTGGCAATCGACGAAATTATTGAAATTATTTAAACAACAAATATGCTGCGGTAAAATTCGCGCAATGTAAACTGGAAATTCTTTACGATGTTCCTTTGCCATTACCGTATCTGTCCCTGCCACTTAACAATCGCGTGCCTATTGAGAAACTCTTGCCTTGAGAGGACATTACCTGCCGTTCATCGATGGTATGCATTCCCACACCTTCACCTTTATACTTTTATAATTTACCGTCTTTCTCAATGAGGTACACATGTTCCTGAACGTCGCGCGAACACCATTTGTGTCATTCATGAACGACTCGAGAAGGAAGAATAACACACATCACAAAATTCCTCTTCTCCTATTAACATACAATTAACTCTTCTAGTGTCACGAAAAATTTTTAATGTTTCCATGTATACATTGTATGTTTTTAAAGAATTTTATATATAAAAAAAATATTTGCGTGTATGTGTGGGTATAAAATTATATAATTTTATTTGATATATAAGATTTTATAATATTATATATTATAAAAATACATTATATATTATATAATTATATGATAATTTTAAAGAGATTATAGGTATATTGTACATATACACAGAATATCTCGCAACCATCGACTATTCTTTAATAGCGTACTTCTATGATCAATTGAAAATTCTAATAAGAAAATGTCGAGGTCGCTATAATTTTTTAGTTATAAGCGAAACAAAGTTGACCAATAGTATTGCGTCGAACTCACGTGTTCAGGTTCGTAACTACACGCTTACACGAGTATGTACCTATCTGTCAACGTAATCTGGAATGATGTAATCGTCAACCACGTACTACGCTGAACGTGTCGGATCTTTACCACGATCTCGAGATGGCTAATACAAGGTCTCGTTGTGTGGCTGTTCTATCCTAACAACCTGTATTCACTCAAGATCAAACGCCTTCGATTATCGTTTACTCTGATCTCCGCAGAATTATCTTAACGGTAAAAACTTTGATATCTGAAGGGTTTAAAAATTCACTCAGACCAGTCTTTCGCCCAGAAGATAGAAAGTTCTGAGGGGACGGGATTTTTAAACTGCCTGAAGGATAATTAAAGATCGTCGAAAAAAAAACGATGCAAACATTATTGTCTGACAATACACCTAAATGCATAAATATTTCCTTTGATTTCTTTGTAAAAATCGTTAGAAATTTCTTTGAATTTTTTTTAAGATTTGAAATCAGATGCCCTCGGTACATGCCTAAAGTACAATACTTTGGCGAGCAAATACGAGCAGCAAACTGGTTATCGATCGCATTAACGAGCCATTCAGATTCCAAGCTTTAGTGATTGCACACTATTAATTATTCAAATTGGGCGGCGTACTTACATACTATGAATACAGTTTCGTATAAATCAGCACAGCGGTTACTTGCAGCGCTTATCGAATAGTACAGAGCACACTGGACTACGCCAGAGGCGGCAAATTATGTTCGCAATTATATCCAAAAGGGTTTCCCTTAGCTCGAAACGCTCTGCCACCCGAGCGGCTTATTAGAAACGAATCAGTAATGTATTGTGTAAAATTTAAGTTAGTATCCAATAAAATACCTGCCGATATTGCAGAATAAAAATACAGATCGGAAAATACAAAAAATGCATTCGCAGTCGTGAAAAAATTTAAGTTAACCAAATACACGTTATTTTATAATTTATAAATATATATTAAAAAATTATAAATTTTATATGTATTTATCATTTATATGTGTCCGCAATTACCAATACACCACTAATCCTAACATAATACTCACTACTTACAAATCGGACTGGAGTCGTTACTATATTAATGTGTTATACCGTTTTAATCTACGACTCTGCCGCATTAATAACTTCTTTGGCGACAGAAGAGTGATGGAACAGGCGTGTCATTTGTCCGATGACACCGCACCGTGGCAGCGCGCTGTCAAGAACCATCGTTATGTAAATAACGCACTTGATACGAAACGCGCTCCTTGACGAGTGCATCCCAGGTGCGCACGCATCCGTAGTTTCGCCAAGAAAGGTGAATCACCGTGACGAAAGTGCAGGGACCCCTCTTGATGCGCGTATCTGCGTCGAGATACCTCGATTCCATGCAGAACGGAAAAACGGCGGCGAAGGATCGCGCGCGAATCGCGGCGGCAGTGTTTCTCAAACGTCCACCGTGATAATTTAGCGCCCTATCAAACGTGATATTAAACGTCGTGCGTTATACGCGAAGAGATAAATTACCCTTTTCTCTCTGCAATTTTAACGGCACTCTATATCAAATGCGACGAACGTGTCGATCGAAGCAGCGGTGTCTATTTCCACCTCGCGACTGTACACGGAGGCCGCTCTTCGATCGCGCTTTCTTCAGGTTCTTGAACTCTTCACCTCGACGAAAATAGGAGAGCCGGTCCGCTCGTTTTGGAATCAAATTTGTTCCAATTTCGCATTTGCCAAACGGGGAACTTAATCCGATTACGGTATCTGTGGTATTAAACCGCCTGTCAAACTGTCATTTATTTTTTAACATCTCCGGGTCACTGTACTATTCTATTGTCAGATCTTCATGAAAATTTGATTACGTATTTAATGTGTGAAGGAAACCTATATCTCTTTTGTCGCGTGATACTATAATAAAATGTATCTACGTATGTGGTGTACATAAAGGACACACTTAGAAATCTTTCGTCGATTTATTAATACTTGATTTGTATCGATCTTTACGCATGATCATAAATACAATATTATTTAAAATGAGTGCTAATATTGATGCTACTTATAATAGATTGTAAGACGACTTGACTGGCCATAGATGGTATTCTATTTATTACTACGTATCAACCATACGGATTGTGGTCCTCTACGAGTATTAAATTTTAATAATAATGCTAACGCATCTATTAGAGGAGGGAGAATCTAATAGATGCGTTAGTATTATTATTATTAAAATTTAATACTCATAGAGGACCACAATCCGTATATGGTTGATACGTAGTAATAAATAGAATACCATCTATGGCCAGTCAAGTCGTCTTACAATCTATTATATGTTAATTGATGCTACTATTGATATTAACAGTGCTTTTTTGATATTATTTGTTGCACATTGATATTAAATGTGCTTTATATATGCTTGTATGGCAGTGAAAAAATATCGTAGAGTTTCGCAGGTGATTTTTAATGATGACATTTACGATGACGGGCGCCTATGAATGATCGATCGAGTCCTACATCAACTTTAAAAATCCCACGTTCTTGATAGCACGCGCCTATCAGTGAGGGAGATGTTTGCTTCCAAATGATTACGATATCGGCTACGATTAAATCGATATACCGATAACTATTTACATATGTACAATGGTCCGTGTATAACGCGACAGTGTAACAACGCGTGCGGTAAAATGCATCAACGCGGTAACCGCAGCACGTGCAACGAAACGCATAGCCGCAACCTCGTTGGGCTTCTCGAACGCTCTCATAGTTCGGCGAAGTATTTCCGATATAGGTATCGGTCAGATCGCGTGCGTCGATTATTTTCGCAACTATTTCTCTTGAACTTAACGTCACGTAGCTGCGCTCCTATCTTCTGCGAAAAAAAAATTAAAAAAATAAAGGATAAATATCTCAAATTCTGGTTATATTGATAAGAATCATTTTTGCACGAATTTAGACGTAAACGCGAGGAGAACGGTGAGGAAGATGTACCGCCAAGATCTGTCATCGATACACGTCGCCGACGATCGATGATGCGCGTTCGGCTTAAAATTCTCCGTCGTTTTTTCCCGCCGACAGTAGTACTCGTCGTCACTCGGCAGAATGTCCTTCACAATGCCGAGGAAGTTCTCGAAGGGACATATCTCTGTGCAGCCTGGGATCGTCAGTACGTTCAATTGTTCCGTAACGCCAGTCCATAGTAAGACCTGCGGGAAAAGACATACAAAAGATAAATCTCCAATATTATGGGCCATCTACAATGAGTCGCAGTCGTAAGAGTCGTAAGAAATTGACCAATCA
>NJRP01000757.1:28726-40096 GCA_003063835.1 Aphaenogaster floridana | reverse complement strand
GTAACAATAAAAATTTTTTTATCAACGTCTACAGATTGAACATATCATATTCTTTTTAAATTTTATATTTAATTTTATTTTACAAATTTTCTATTAATATTCATTAATTAAGTCATATTATTATTTTAACAAATACAAAAAGTATTAATACATCTCACATTTTATTATATATCTCATCGAATTTTCAATTATATATATTTTTAAGATTCACGATAGCGAATCCTTTGAATTTGAATTTGATGTTCATAATAGACATGCACGCATTTCAACTGTGTAAAGAGAATCTGTGTCTCAAACTTAAATATATTTTTTCTTGAAAATAACCAAAAATTAGTGGCTGCTATAAGTTTGGTATTATAAGTACGAATCATTCACCGATCTTAGCTTAATTGTCTAGAACATGCCCCGATCTTAGCTTAATTGTCTGGATTATGCCCCGATCTAAAAATTACATTAATAATTATTACTTCGATATATACATTTCAGTAATAATTATTGATGTAATTTTTAACACTTGAAAAGGACCACAATCCGTATGGTCGAAGCGTTGTAATAAATTGTATATATTACTTGCCAGTTGTGTCGTTTTATAATTCATTTAATGTTAATTATTCACTGGCGATTAGAGAAAAATAGATTTTAGATATTTCTAATATTATGGACTTTTGACCGCGTATAAAAATGGATCTAATCAACCAAATCTTAAAGAATTATATATGAAATAGGGGTAGAAAAGACTGAAGAATATAATAGAATTAAAAATAAACCGATATCTCATACATTGAGAAAGTTACAGCGTAAAACACATTTTTATGAGGAATGAAAACCCCCCTAAAATCCATACCATTTGATGGATTCTAGGAAAATTAAAGGAGAACATACTTTCTATAGGTTTGTTCGCGTCACCTGCCCCAACATGCTCTTATTCACTCCAATGCACTTCGATACGTTGATTCCGGTCATTCCGGTGACGCCAACCAATTAGAGTGCATTGGAGTGAGTAGGAACATGTTGGGGCATGGCGACGCGAACAAACCTTATGATACTCTATTTGTGTGCAAAATTTCAGCCCGGTATCTAAAAAATTGTAGAAGTAGATGCGTGTACAAAAGTCCGTACACACACACACACACACACACGCACACGCACACACACACACACACACACACACACACACTCACTCACTCACTCACTCACTCACTCACTCAATTAGTCGATAGACTAATGTAGGTAAGGGAAGTCGGCAAATTGGATCCGTAACTTCGGAATAAGGATTGGCTCTGAGGAGCGGGGCGTGTCGGGCTTGGTCGGGAAGCGGGTCTGGCTGACGTGCCGGGCCTGGGCGAGGTGAACGCTCGGTGTTCTCGCGCCGGTGCCGGGATCCGAGCTCGGTCCCGTGCCTTGGCCTCCCGCGGATCTTCCTTGCTGCGAGGCTTCCGTGGCGGCGCGAGCCGTCGTGGTCGTCCTCTTCGGCCGCCATTCAACGCTCAGCTCAGAACTGGCACTCACTTACTCACTCACTCACGCACGCACTCACGCACGCACGCACACATACGTCCGGACATTTTCTACTAATATGATTTTTCGACATTTTGGAACATTCTAAACCTATTTCCATCAAAATCTCGAAAAAAATTTTTTCCACGATCACAAAGCTTCCTCTATGAGGAAGCAAAACTTCCTCATAGAGAAAGCTTTGTAAATCAACTAAAATGTTGATGATGCATTGTGCCTCTTCTTAATTTGACCCCCTTTAAATTGATGAGGAAGCACTGTGCAAATTCCTAATTTGCACACTTTTTAGACTTATACGCGCAGGTAAGCCGGGCGGAGAGCACTGTATACAATAGCTCTCCTCTTTCTTTTCCGATGTGTATAAAGTGTATAATCTGTGTATAAAGAACTGAGTAAGGACGATTTGCTAAAGCGTTGCATAGGAGGATTCATTGAAAACAATAACAAGAGCTTCAACTCTCTCATATGATCATTTGCTCCTAAACGGTATTCTGCCGCGTGAAGACTGTTGCAATTGCCGCATAAATTGCAGCAGGAATCTTTAATAAAGGCTACGCAAGTATCTTTCAGATAATGCACGTTATAAATTTGACCATTGAACCGAATGCGGCTGCAATGTGCGAAAAAAAGACGAGACTTGAATTTTAATTGGCAAGGATCGTACTTTTGTATCTTCTAAGGCAATTTAAGGAAAGCCGAATTGAACGACGGAAGACTCGATCGTCCTTTGAGGAAGCTGCATATGAAAAGGAAGGTCCACAGTATGAAGCAGGAATCGCAAATTAACGGTAAGACATAAAAAATTAATGATTTTGCTGATAAAACTAGTTATCAAACTTTAAACGCGTCTTTCTCGAAACGATGTTTTCTAAAACGATGTACACAATATCTCAGGCTGGAATGCATGAATTGACTTAAAATTTGGAACACATGTTCAGAGAAATAGTAGTTTTGATGTGGCCCACGATTTTGTTGATAACATTTTTTGTTTAAATAATATAAACAATAATAATGCAGATTTTTTGTGTGAAAAATAGAAAAAAATTAAAAAAATATTTTCTCATCGACTTAAAAAAAAGGCTCTGTCACGTTATAGGGAATACTATGTAACTAATAAAAAAATTTTTGTTCTTTTGTTTCACAACCCAATGACAAACCCAATGAGCTATATCATGTACACCATCCGCCCGTGCATGAAGAGACAAATCAAATACGAAATCATATTACTTCCACAAATATGGATATTTTTCAATAAAACTTACATGCATACTGTTAGAGTTTATAATCTCAAATTATCGCGCCATCTCGTATATTATGATAGCCAGTCGGCTATCTAACTATTGGCGCGTGTAGCGTTGTCTATCTACATCATGCTTTTCCCACGGTTGCTTCCACCCTCTTGGCTTCCCGCCGCCCGCGTAAGCAATATTGGCTGCGTTCCGTAATGCGCATATGCACACATTTATCTATAGTTCATGTTACGTATACTGTAAAAAATGCGCGCATATGCGCTTTATGGAACGCAGCCATTGTGTACTGTTCTCTCTAAATAAAGGATACGCTTACTCTAATCGTGCTTAGCATTTTCTACAGTGAATCATCTTCAGGTTATGGGCCCATCGGCGCCATAATAAAAGGTAAATATAACGCGAGAAGTGATTCCTGTGTTGAGAAGCAAAAAGAAAAAATGGCTAGCACTAGCGCGCTGCCTCCGATAGAAAGGTTAGTTGGACGTGAGAACTACACTACGTAGAAGTTTGCCATTCAAAGCTATTTAGAGCTAGAAGACTTATGGGCGTCTGTAGAAGGAACGGAAACGGATCCTAGATTACCCGTGCACGAGCCAAAATAGTATTGGCTGTAGATCCCGTAAATTGTGTCCACATACAAAGAACGACAATTGCTAAAGAAGCCTGAGATGCTCTCAAAAAGGCTTTCAACGACAGTGGCTTAACACGAAAGGTTGGCCTACTACGTAAATTAGTAACAACATAGCTGGACAAGTGTCGTTCTATAGAAGATTATGTAACGCAGATAATCACGACCGCACATCAATTAAACGGCGTCGGATTAGAAGTGAAAGACGAATGGATTGGCACGCTCCTACTCGCGGGTCTTCCAGAAAGCTACAAGCCCATGATCATGAGGCTGGAGAGTTCAGGTACGCCCATTACAGGGGATTCTATTAAAACTAAGTTGTTGCAGGAAGTTCGAAGTGATAATCAAGGGATTAAGAGACTGAACCATGAAACGGCGTTTTATGGCAAGCATGGTTGTTCGCGCATCGACTTAATTTCGCCTTGGCGCGCGAAATTATCGACACTGATCGCCGGGACACGCGCTGAAAGGCACGTCGAAGCAGGGGGACAGGACGGGGAGGAAGGTTTTTCACTGAGTTATCCCGTTTTTGGTTTCGGTTAAAGTCCCGTTTATTTGGCTGAACCAGCTCGGGTTCAGTTAACAAGTTTAATGAATTAATGTTATGAAGCAACTATGGAGCGGCTCATTACAGCGACACAACTGTTTCCGCTGTGAAAGAACGCGAGAGCTCCCAGGGTATCGAGAACACTTTATTTTTCTCACTGCAGAGCGAGCGAGAGCGCACTTGCGTCCTTCGAGTGTGAGGGAGACGGCACTATTGTTCGTCTCGGATCGAGTCGAGCGGAGCAAGAACGAGCCGGAGCCGGAAGGCGGGGCGCTTTGGTAATTTCACCCGGCGTCTCCCTATAGCTCCGTGATTTCGCGCACTGTTTCGAGTCCGCGACGAAGTGGGTGCAATCACTCGATCGATCGGTTTTACTCCGATTACGATGCCCGAAAGTCGCCGCTGTGCAGTGCGATGGATCCTCGGGTCAGAAAACCGGAGCGCGTTACTTTGGTCCGACCCGTTTGCCCGAGACTTTAGTTCTGTGTCCATCTCGACTCGCACGGTTCTCTCGCGTGATGATGAGAGTTTCGCTAGCCAATCACTTAACGCGACGTTGCTCGCGAGAATTTGGTCGCTTGGGAGGGTCGCGACGTGTTATCGCTTTTTCTAACGTCAGGGCTAGCGCGTTCGGCCTGCCTGGTTCGCGCGAATTCCTCGAGAGAATCGGCTCGCACAACGACGGATGGCGCCTCGAGGCCTTTTCGCCGCTTTCGCGTGGTGGTCCTCGCGACGGATTCACGACAATGGTCAATACAAACGGCCAAAAGGAAAGTCAAAATGTTACACATGCCAAGAAATCGGTCATTTCTTCTCGCAATGTCCAAAGCAGGGGACTAAGAAAAACAAAGACAATGAAATCAAGGATGCAAGATCGAGTAAACAACGTGATACTAAGGCGTTTTTCACTAGCACCACGGCAAAGGATGACTGGTTTATTGATTCCGGGGCATCTGCCTATATGACAGGCAATCGAGAGTATTTTATACAAATTAATAAAGCTCAGCTGTCACACATTCTTGTCGCAAATGACGTGAGTCTTCCTGTGCAGGAAGTAGGCAATATTAAGATGAAAACCAATTCACACGGTACTACGGATCAAATAATCGTTAAAAACGTATTGTATGTACCAGAGTTGTCGCCAAATTTACTTTTAGCAATAATTAGAGGGAGCTTAGACGCGGAGAGGTGGAAAAACTAGTGGTGGGGAGTTTCAATGAGTATGCTTTGGAGCTGCCGAGATTGTCATTCTATGCGTCGCAGTCGCACGGGTCAAGAGCGATGGAAGCCTTTAGGAAGATGGTTGCGTATCTCGACATCTTCGGAGAAAGAAAATTGGACTTTATCAAGAAATTACTCACTGAAATTTCAAACATGATACTTGGCATGTTGGACGACAGATCTCTCCGGTTTGCTGCGATGGTTTCTCGCACGTGGAGAACAATGAGCATATATAAACGGAGACGCCGAAAATTGCGCGGCACGAAAATGAAAATGATACGGTATTCACTTCCAGAATACACTGGAAGCAGAATTTTGACATTTAAGATAAACGAAGGAGATAGACGTACTGTCAAAAAGGATCCAGGACGGCTTCACCAATCCTTGTCTAATTGCTTCATTGCTAAAAGAGGCACGACATTGAAAGCACACCGTCGAAATAATATGCGTTTCTAAATATTGATGGCAGAAAATAATATAAATAGCATATATCTGTGACATAATTAAATGTTCTAAGCATTGCGTATACGATAATCCTTAATATGTCTATGGATAATATGTCTATCCTATGTAAAAAGACGCACAGAGTTTCGAATCTACAATTTCTAAATCAATTTATAAGCGAAAATTTTTTATGTGAGCACTATTAATCCGTTACGTTTTGGCGAGATTTCTATCCTTTGTCGAAACTTTCTCTAAGGAGAATTTTCTGACGGGAGGATTCTTAAGAGAATATTTGCAAGAGAATATTTTTCGCATTATACGTAAGAATATTGCACGCTAGCGACAGTGCGATGGCATATATAGCGACGCGCAACATAGCGGCGGAGCGCTCACGCACACTACCAGAACCGTGGCTCACTGACGTGCGTCCGTCTAAAGGACGGCGCTGATTGGATTAGCTTTACTCAGTAATTACTGCTTCATTGAACATTGTAGAAAAAAATGATTCAGGACTATTCGACTCAATTTTTGAGAGAAGGAATAGCGCTATGTGATTAATGGACGTTATTTAAGAAGCACCCTGTATACATACACCTCTACACATACACATTCAAACAATGTATCGAACTAAGCTTTGTATTCAATATTTGTAACTCTCCTTTGCCTTTAAATGTTCTCGATTGTCAATTACAAAATTACTAATAAATGTTTCTTTTTATTTGTTTAAATCTCATTAAATTCAGTTGACCTCACTTTGCTTCATTCCTTGCCTCCCATTAAATCGCACGAGGTTCACTCCCTAATTAAAGAGATTCGATTCTCTAACCAAAATAAAGAAACGATAATCGCACTTTTGTGAATTTTCAATCTCATGCGAATAATTATTATTAGGCACCAAGATCCGCCGCGACCAATATTGGCGTTTCTCATAATTGTTTAATTTCGTCTGTCCTAGTCTTATTTTTATTTATAACACAGTTATGTATTTTATTACGAATTGTTCTATAATATACGTAAAATTCATGAAAATCAGAGAGAGACATTTACTCTTTTTCTCTATTAATAAAAAAACCAATATAATAAAATAATATATAATACAATAAAAAAATAATATATAATAAAATAAAACGTACCGCTTACTGGCCACTGAAGAAAGCCGTAAAACTCTGTCCAATACGTTAAGTACGGTTAATCCGTCAGGCAGTTTCATTGGAAACCTCTGTAGCGGCATATCATTTAGATTGAAAATTTTACGAGGCATTTTTCCAAGAATAACTTCTAGCTCCAGATTCACTGGATGCTTACTGCTGTGTGTGTCTAGGTTCTTGTCTTCATCATTAAGATATTTTGAAATATTGCAATCCTCTTCCTCAGAAACAATGATTTTACCATTTCCTGTGACAGTGCCGACGAAATTGATTGGACATTTTTCACGCGCAGCGATTTTTTTCAATAAATCATTGTCTTCCGGCTTGCATAAAATTGCATCGCTCTCCTGGTATTCTGCACCCCAAAGCTCCAATGTACTGATACTGGGATCGCCGAGGTCAAAGTTCCTCGTGAAGATCACGGCACCGGCAGGCTCCACCAATTCCTTCAAGACGTTTCCGTTGCCACCTGCACCTTGATCGTGAATGCTAAGAATCGGATTGCTTTCACCCATCTCTGCGCACGCGCGCACAACGCGATTCAATTTTTGCTCCATCTCAGGATCGCCGCGTTGCACAGCGCCAAAGTCCAATTCCATGCTGTTATCACCTTGCACTTCCATGGAACTTGCTGAGCCGCCACCTACACCAATTCGATAAACGGGTCCACCGATCTTGACTACCTCCATACCCTGCTTCGCTGGAATCTGAGGTAAAACATAGCAGTTATACAAGGTATGCAATAAATTAAAATGATCTGAGTTTTTTAAATAAAAAACGATTCTTTTCGAAAACAAAAAATATAAAAATTTATTCATGTATTGCACTAATTTTGTAGAATATGATTCTGAATAGAAGAGTAATATACTTAATTATATGTGTCAAATTTATCTCGATAATTACTTCCATAATTACTTTCATATATGAATCAAAATAAATAAGATTCTATTTAAAAAATAAAAATAACCTTGCTATCTTATATATAATTTTGCAATAAGTTATATCCCATAAAGAATATCTTACAAAGATGAAAAAAATACGCCAAGTACATACATAAAACGCATCTAAAAGTGTATGCAATAAAAGTTCAACGCATCCAAAAATATATATAACAAAAAAGCCCAGCTAACCATATCTGCAGACAACAAATTCTGTTTGCAAAAAGACAGCAGATTGGAAACAGACTTTGTTATTGCAACAGCAAGCAAGTGATAACGACAGATAACGAGATTGTCGGCAGATACTAAGCAGCTTTGTTATCGCAAACAAATCTGCTCTGGTGTTGCACACAATTTGACGTCAGAATCTGCATTGCAACTTTCCCTTGCAAATACGGCGCAATTGAGGACACAGTAGGTCCTGGATTTGGCAGCCTGACTTGGCAGACATTTGTTGTTAGATTGTCGACAATTTGCAAGCAAATTGTTTGCTGGGAGTGCAAAAAAATTTATTTATTCAAAAGTTAACTGTTCAAAAATGGATATGAAATTAATGCAATTAAACAAGTATATCATTACTAAAAAAAAGATCTCGAAAAACCCTATAAAAAACCTATTAAAAAATTATCTGTTTAAAAATAAATGTTATCAGTGTAATTATCCAAAAATTGCATTAAAGGGTTATCCTACTGAAAAAATTAAAGGGTTATCCTACTGAAAAAATTGCATTAAAGGGTTATCCTACTGAAAAAATTTCAAAAAATGCAAAACTTTTTTTGTTTTAAAAAATAGTTTAAACTATTAAAATTAATGTGCAAAAAGTCCCATGTATATATTCAAAGTATTTTTAGATTTATAGCGTTTAGAGCGGACTAAGAAATGTACGCTCAGGTACGCGACCTGACCGCCATGGATATCGTTTAATAAACTTTTTAACAGTTTTTTCCATAAATGTAAAGAATGTGACGGAAATATGACATTTAGTGAATCAAGTATTCGTGGACTTGGATTCAAATTAATGATTCAATTAATAATTTTACTGAAAAAACTAGTTGTCAAACTTTAAACGCGTTTTTCTAGAAACGACGTTTTTTAAAACGGTGTACACGATATCTCAGGCTGTAATTGATAAATTGACTTAAAATTTGAAACACATGTTCAGAGAAATAGTAGTTTTGATGTGACGTAGGATTTTGTTGATAACATTTTTTCTTTAAAAGATATAAATAATAATAGTACAGTTTTTGTGCGAAAAATGGTAAACAAAATTTTAAAAAATTTTTTTCATCCATTTAGAAAGATAAATAATCCATGTAGACGAAGCTTTGCAAGACGAAGCGAGGTTTACGCCACACCACCTTTGGTTACAGTGCGAAACGAGGTCTATAATTGTATGGTTCCACTAGAGACCCTATAATAAGAGTCTGGCCACTATCGCAAGTTTGACAAAACATGGCGTTGTAAGTGGTGGGGATAGTGCTTTCAGTACAACACGGTGTAGCACTTTAATAGCGTGGTACTGTGACTCACATTAATTGAGTCGGATTTCGGATATCCAAACGGGGTATAAGAAGAAGAAGCACTGAACTTAGATTTCAGTATATGTGTTATCGAAGTGAAAAAACATAAGTGAAAAACATAATCCTAATAATACCGCGCGCTAAATATATATATTCGAGACATCTTATTGGTTCCGCCATATTTTGTCAACGCCAATAGAAAGTATGACAACAGTGGCCAGACTCTTATTATAGGGACTCTAGGTTCCACATAGATTTACAACTTTCAACACGAAGCGAGGTCCATCTCACACCGTTCCCTGTTTACAGTGCAAAACGAGATCTATAATTGTAAAAAATAGGTAGGTCACATATTCTTCAGGCTTCCCTGATTGATTATCGTTGTCGGAATCACAACAAAGCTCTTTATCAAGAGAGCCGCTAAAAAATATTAAAATTCAGAAAAGCCCCAATTCTACAGTTAACAATAAACCTTGCCTTCTTAGCCAAATTCGCATCCATAGTTCCCAATCCTCCACTAAACATTATAGGCTTAATCCACTCTCGTCTAACTCCTGCATCATCTGTTGCTCCATAAGAACGTGCGAAACCGGACACTACAGGTTCTCCAAATTTGTTTCCATAATCAGAAGCACCGTTGCTCGCCTCGATTATTATTTCCAACGGCGATGCCATGTTACTAGGATAAATTTTATCCTTTTCTTCCCATGGCAGATCATAACCTGCAGAAGATAAACAGAATTGGCATATACTAAGAAAATCCAATAACATTGTTTAGATATAATCTATTCAATTGCACAGTTGGATATTAATTAAATTTATTTAAATAATTATTTACATAAAAACTTATTATTTGGAAAGATTTAAATTAATGAAAATATAGGATAATATTTATTACTTGTGAAATATCTCTAAAAATTATTTAAAATTATAGTATTATAATAAAACTTATTTCCTCATTATATTGTTCATTATTTGCTTCATGTTTTTTATTGTTCTTTAAAAAATTAATTTTAAATAATTTTCTAATTAATTTTTCCTCTTTAAACTCTCACTTCACGACGGCTGCGTCTCTCAAAATTCGCAAGCCAAATTTTTATAAAAAATATAGAATACATTTAAAAAATAATTCTATGGCCAGTCACATAATACAGGATGATTCAGAACAAAAGCTTGTCCTTAAAATGTCGTATTTGTGATTCTGAGAAAACTTTTTCTTTTCCAAAATTTTGTCTTTAGATTAGTTTTTGAATAAAAAAAAATATTTACGTATTACGGGTCGGCTATAAGAGATAGGCAGGGAGAGTGCAACTCACCGTCAGACTTGGGCGCTTATATGGGCCAGCTGCAATAAGCTGATCGTTACACACGATGGTACGCGCACATATGCAAACATGCCTGCGGGCTCTCTCTTCCTCTCCCTCTCCCTCTCTCCCTTCCTCCTTCCCCACCCTCTCCCCCTCTCCCTCCCTCCCTCCCTCTCTCCCCCTCTCCTTCTCTCGCTCCCTCACTCCTCCCACTCTCTTCTCCCGTCTCCCTACCTCCCTCCCTCCCTCCCTACAAAAGTACGCACATATACATGCATATACAAAGGAAGAGAAGGTGAAGAAAGAAGAATGGAAAGGTTGGAGGGAGAAAAGAATAAAATGTGAAGATGTATGTGCACATGCACCATAAAGCAATTTCCTCTATTAAAATTTAGAGATTCAATAGACAAAAATACAAATATAGCATACCTGGAATACAAAGATTGCCAACATTATAACCTGCAGTGCCTGCAATGTAACATCCAGCTCTACCGATTCCTTGAATGTCCCTCAGTCGACCTCCGGTACCCGTTGTGGCACCACTATAAGCAATATTATTTTATATTTAAGTAAAACAAACCAGGAGGAAGCCAAATATGAGCCAACGCTGATATCGGGGCGCACAAAAATGTTGTTTATTGTACTAAAACAATTTACAAACGTTTCGACTCAGATTCAAATCCTCTTCAGTGTACAATAATAAAAGAAAACTTAGAAACTAAAAATGAAAAGATGAAATGAGATAAAAATCACGCATCCCCACAGAACATGAAACATAGAGAGATAACCAAATGGAAATAGGTAGACTGAGAATTTACAGAGAATTACTGTAATAGGCAATGAATTAGAAAT
>NJRP01000756.1:23263-35443 GCA_003063835.1 Aphaenogaster floridana | reverse complement strand
TAGTATCCAAAAAACTTAAACAGCATTCTTTCTCTATCTCGTAAGTGAATTGTAAGCGTGGATGGTAACTGTTAAAGATAGAAAGCGTGTCGTTAATTTTGATTGCGGGAACGATGGCAAAAATGTCATCGACATATCTATAAAATGTGCGAATGGCAAACGGTAATAATTGTAAGCAATGTGACTCCAAGTCGTCCATAACCATATCAGACAGGATAGGTTGTTGTTTCATCAACAGATAGTTGTTTCATTTTGAATAAATTTGGCCAGTTAGGTCGATACTTAAACTAACGCAATTTAAAAATAAAATGGCTGACAGCGACAGCGAGGAACAATTAAACATAATTAGAACGAAACAAATCATTCGTGAGCTAGATGACGGACTCACAAAAGAACAAAAAAGAAGATACATGAAAAACGTATACCATTCGTCGAGATGAAATTTAACAATGACACAAGGTCGAAAGCGCTAGTCGACACCGGAGCACAGATTTTGGTTACCACCAAGACGCTCTTCGACAGGTTGAGAGACGCCAAACACAAAATGGTGATACTTCCGATTAACAAGTGTCAGATTATGGGCGCATTTTCGGAGAAAGGCTCGACGATAGCGAATAAAATAAAAATGGCGTTCCAAATGGAAGAAAAATCGTTCGAACACGAATTCTACATTGCGGAAAAAATGGCGTACCACGCAGTCTTAGGAATGGATTTCCTGACAAAGTATAAGTTGCGTATGTCGCTAGTATGTGGAATCAACATATGGTTCGGAGATGGAGAACAACGGAACGACCCAATTATCAGTGTTATCACGGAGGAACAAGCGGAAGAAACGCTAGCGGAAATACTTCACGATAACAGAAAGATATTCCGAAATGAAATCGGAAGAGTAAAAGGCTACAAACATAAGATCGAGGTGACGACCAATAAACCGTATAAAAGCAAGAAATACCCGATACCGGAGATACATCGGAGGAAAGTGGCAAAACACATAAGAGAACTCAAGGAGCAAGGTATAATTAAGAGAGCGGTGACCCAATATATTAACCCGTTAGTGGCGGTTATAAAGAAATCTGGGGACATACGCCTCTGCCTAGACGCTCGAGAAATAAATAAGCGTATGAAAAATGATCACGCGCAACCACCGACAATTGAAGAAATGTTTAGACGAATAGGCCAGAAAAAAATATTTACTACGCTGGATGTCGCTAAAGCATTTTGGCAAATTCCACTGGAGGAAAATTCCCGTACACAGGTTTCTTATTCGAGGGACAGAGCTATGTTTTCCGAAGAATGCCTCTCGGACTGAAAACAGCGGGAAGTTCGTTCACGAGAGCGATGCACAAGGCGCTGGGTGAAGACTGTTCGTCATACTTGATCGTGTATTTGGACGACATTTTAATAGCATCCAACACGATAGAAGAACATTTAGAGCAACTCGAATTCGTGCTGAAAAAATTGGGAGAGGCCGGATTAAAGCTCAACAAAGATAAATGCGAGTTCATGAGAAGAGAAATTAAATTTCTTGGACATACCTTCAATGGAATTGAAGCGGAAATTGACGACGACACAAAGATGTCGATACAAAACTTCGAAAGACCCAAAGACAAGAAAGGAATACAAAGATTTCTCGGGCTAATAAACTGGGATCGAAGATTCATCAAAAGTCTAGCAAAAATGACCAAACCGTTGGAAGAGTTGCTAAAGAAAGGAAAGAAATTCCAATAGAAAGAAAAAGAACAGAACGCATTTGGAGAAATAAAAAAAGCGTTCGCAGACGCTCCGACATTACATCTCATCAGACCAGATTATAAATTCGGAATATTCGTCAATGCAGCGAAAATCGGCCTAGGCGCAAGACTCTACCAATATAAAGATGGAGAGCAGAAGCGTTACACCGTGGCATACGCGAGTAGAAGTCTCAAAGGAGCAGAGATAAACTATACCACTACAGAGCTGGAATGCCTGGCCTTAGTATGGGCGCTTAAAAAATGGCACACGTTTCTATTCCGACGCTACATTAAGGTACACACGGACCACAAAGCTTTGAAATTTCTGAGCACATGCGTGCAAAACAATCCGAGAATTGCAAGGTGGTTCAATTTCGTGAAGGAATTTGATCTGGAGATAATACATATACCGGGAAAGGAAAATGAAATAACTGACACACTGTCCAGTAACAATGGCGAATCGGAGGAAAATCCGGAACCGGAAACAAGACGCGTAGCGATCATCCAGAATCATCAAGACGGTGCCGAGACCACGTCATGGATCAAGTGGATCAGAGAAGAACAGGAGAGAGACCCGGAATTTCAGACCGTCATCAACGAGGAAGATGACGTGTTTACATTAAGAAACGACTTATACCGTTGGACAGATGAAAATGGGAAGGAGAGAATACCCATACCCGACCATATACGTTATCAATTGATAAGGAAAATCCATAAATTCCTACTGCATTTTGGCACCGACAAAGTGATCGGATTCACCGAGAGATACTTCAGTATGGAAAACTTAGCTAAAATAGCGAGAGATACGGTAGCGTCATGTAAAATATGCCAAGCAACCAAGCATTATACACGACCAACTACCGGAGAACAATATTACGAACTACCAAGAACACCGAACAAAGTCTACTCTATGGATTTGTTCGGACCACTGCCCGCAACCCGAGACAGAGGCGGCGGTCATAAATACATTTTAGTCATAATGGATCAATTTTTAAAATACACAAAACTGATTCCAATGAAGGATCAGAAATTGGAAACAATAATGGAAAATCTGGAAAAAAAATTTTTTCCACAAATGGGTATCCCAGAGGAAATACTCACTGACAACGCAGGCCAATTCATCACGCGAAGATAGAGCGATTTTGCGGAAGAGAAGGGTTTCGCAACGCGGAAGACATCACCCTACAATCCACAATCCAATCCGGTAGAACGCGTAATGAGAGAATTGGGCAGAGTTATACGTACCTACGCGAGCGAAAGACAATATAAATGGTACGGAATCGTGCAAAGAATGGAAAATGTAATAAATAGTACGATCCATTCGAGTACTGGATTTGCATCAATCGAATTACAAAGGGAAGAGGTAGAAAATCTATTGGCAATCGACGACCGATTGATACCAAACACCATGAATAACGAACCATGGGAGAAAAAGATTGATAAAGCCACTCAAAATTTGAGAAAAATGGCGAATAAGAGAAAGAAACAAGCGGATAAAAGAGGAACCGCTAATATTTATCAACCTGGAGACCTGGTGTGGATTAAATTGCACAGAAGATCCGACGCGAGTAAACGACTCACGAAAAAAATACACCTCTTGTACGAAGGACCATTCCGCGTGACGCGGGAAATAAGAAAAAACGCCTATCTAATAGAGGATGGACTGGGACGAGCGATCGGAGTGTACAACTCCAGACAAATGAAACCTCACCGGACAGCCATGATGGCGGATAATGTTTCGGAAGAAGAAGAAATCGACGTAATAAACGTCATACTTATCAAAGAAGAACAGATCGATTTAGATCCGATTAACGATACAATGTTGGAAGAGACAACACGAACAATTTCCAGCCAATCGGACGAATGCTGGAGAGATAGAATTATCGATAGAGAACCTACTGGAACACCAGAAGACCAGAGAATCATTAATGAGGGACACAAAACGGACTGTACATGTGAGAGCAACCCGGATAAAAATAGGCCGATAGCGACAAGTACTCCATGTCCAGACGAAATAACGATAGAAGAGATAAAAATTGAAAAATCGATCAAGCAACATCAAGAGGAAGACAAAAAAAGCAAAAGGAAACGGCCATCAACCCCAAAAGGAAGAAGAGGTATCAAATCAAAGATGGCGGATCAAAGCGCTCTTCATCTTGAAAAACAGAAACTGACGACATCATTAAAAAATATAAAATCCCGAGAAGAAGAAGAAGCGGCTCAGACATTAATAAAAGGACAGCCATCTTGGTTCAAGAATGAACAAAAATCTAAAAACAAGATGGCGGACCAAAGAAGCCAACAACTTCAAGCGCTGAAAACTAAGATAATTCAGATACAACGGGAATTAGAAAAGAGAAAAGGAAGTGGAGACCTAAAATGGAAGACGAAACTTACCTTACGCGCACAAGCGATGCGAAACAGCACCATCAATGGAGAGCTGAACCTGAAACAAAAAAAAGAAAATATTAGTACAAAGAAAAGAAAAATAGAAGATATTGTAATTTCCAGGAAGAGGAGGAACCTACGAGAAAAAAAGCAAATTGGATAATGGAAAAAGTCCAAATTTGGAAGCAACAAATCGCTAACATGATAAAAATAGCAGAAAAGGTAATGGAAATACGGTTTGACAACAACATGCAGCGCCATATTGAACCCGAGAACAAACACAAACAAGAAATCAAAATGGCGACTCCGATAGATCAACCGACCAATAAAAGCTCATCCGAGAACAAATCCCGGTGACGTAGCGTGGCTGCGTGATTTGGTCGCGGGCCCCGTGCAGGGCGAGCCGACCGAAAAACCGTGAAGCGGCGAAAGCCGCACAGCACAAAAATGTACATTAGATGTAAGTTAGCGCGTAAGTTAGACATAAGATAATTAGTCGTAAGTGTAAATAGCGCGATAGCATGAAAGCGACGCGAGACGCGTGAAAGGGAGCGCGAGCGATCGATAGATTAAAGATAGGAAAGATTGCATGCGTAACAGCGCGAAGCAAAAGAGAGAGCGCGAGCGCAAAGACGGGCATATAACGCGAGCGGAAGTACGCGAATAATACGACGGAAAACGCGAATAACGAGTAACGCGATTACACCGTGCGAGCAAAACGCAAACGCATAAGTGTAAGCGCGAGAGAAAGATAGCGCGGGCAAAGATATCGCGAATAGCGAGCAGCGCGAAACCAAGACAAAGTCGCGAAAAATAGATCGCAACCAAACGAAACCGACCGCGACGCGAAACGCGCGCGATCAAATTAATTATTGACAAGAACGTGTCGAGGGGGGCACGGGATACGCAAGACATACGCGATTTGCGCGTGCGAGACGAAAAATGTCACGCATGACGCGAAAGGGGCGCGTAAAGTAGATCGCGACACCCCGAACGACGCGGTGCGATCAAAGTCAACGCACACGCGTAAAAATGATGCCACGTAATAAGGAACATGACACGGAAGCGAGTTCCGGTGATGCGAGACGCCGGATATCGTTTCGGTTGTCCACTTCCGGTTCGCGAGGTCGCGTAATAAAAATTGCGCAACCGGTGGCGAGCGCAAGCCGCGAGAAGACGGACGGCGCGATGCGCGCGCAGCAGAGACCACGACGAGGGACCGTTCTCGACCAATCGCGTGCGAGGGGGCATCGCAAGATGGGCGAGAAGGGAACGACGGTTGTGGACAGTCGGCGGAGAGAGTCAGCGAACGCGCACGTATCCTGAGTGCTCCCGTGGAAATTTTCCGCGCAGTTACGCAAAATCGAAATACGCGACGACGGCCATTGTGCCAGAGCGATTAAAAGTGTTTGCGAATACGCGACCGACGCGGATAAGAGTGTCGACTCGAGTCCTGGGTGCACGAAAGGTGACCCGTTAACGGCAACGCGGCGATACACGTCGTGCGAGAAGACTCGGCGAGCCGACGAGGGGCCCGAGTTCCCCGCGAGCCAAAGCTTCCGCGAGGAAGAGTGATTACCGAAAGACGAACCGCGTACAGACGTTATCGACGAAACGCGAGTGCGGCGACGTGCGAGAACAATCGGAATAACACGCGAACGCGAGGACAATAATCATGCGTTCACGGACAAGAGAGATTCATAGGTGAGTGCGCGAGGTGAGCGATTGTGACACCCGCGTACGTAGGTGCGAGGCGACGGCAAGGGTGCGCGTCGAAGACGCGTTAATTGAGCACCTGAGCGAGCGGATCCGGGCGCGGCGCGCGAAGTAGTATGTGACCGTGACGCAATTAACCGGTGAACGCGACTGTGAGATTGACTGTAAGCCGATCCTCAATATACCCGAGAAATTCCTGTAACACACATATATACAGGGTGATTCAAAACAACCTTTTATCGTTAAAAGTACAGATTCGTGACAAAATTATGAGACGACTTTTCCTCTTGCAAAATTTTGTCCGAAGCTTACTTTCGGAGTTATCAAGCAAAATACTTACCCAATTGCTGGCCGAGTACAGGAGGTAGACAGGAGCGGCGCGACTCACCATTAGACGCGGGCGCTTACGTCGGGTGCCTGATGCGCGATCAGTCGATCGATCAATGGATCAAACTGCGTCCCAATATTTACTGCCATCACAGAAAATTTACAGTTTGCGTTATGCATAGATTTTCAGAACTAGCAATAACATTGGATAACGATAACCACAACGGTACACGCACACACATGTAAGCACGTTCTGTCTTTCACTCGCTTTACTCTCTTCTTTCACAAACTTCACTTAACTTTACTCTTTTTACTCACATACTTAAAAATGTTCAATTATTATTAATAATACACAATGAGTTACTTACGATGTTTACGCGAACGTTACTTCTGTAGTAAGTTACTCAAATTATCGTTTAGTAATTATTTCCGGGAAACCAATCCACGATACACTCGGTTCGGTACTAGCGCTGCACTGCGTCAAGCCTTGTGTCCACGATGCTAGAACTTGATCCAAGTTCTCGGTCCGAGAAACGTATAGCCAATAAAATTGTCGCTTTTACGGAAAATACGTAGTGTATCGTGGATCGGTTTCCTGGAAATACACGCGTCGGTAACCTAGAGATGGCGCGCAGCCTTTCTACACCTTTCTACACTCAAAGGATACCAGTGCATCTATTGTAAACACAGCAAGAGTTGACAGTTACCACGTTCACGCGAGCATTACTTTTGTAGTAATTTACAATAATTCTGCTAGGCTCCTGCTTACGCGGGAATGAATTATGCAGAGACCTTCGTTTAAGCGGAGTGAATTATCGTATAAACGATAATTTGAGTAACTTACTACAGAAGTAACGTTCGCGTAAACATCGTAAGTAACTCATTGTGTATTATTAATAATAATTGAACATTTTTAAGTATGTGAGTAAAAAGAGTAAAGTTAAGTGAAGTTTGTGAAAGAAGAGAGTAAAGCGAGTGAAAGACAGAACGTGCTTACATGTGTGTGCGTGTACCGTTGTGGTTATCGTTATCCAATGTTATTGCTAGTTCTGAAAATCTATGCATAACGCAAACTGTAAATTTTCTGTGATGGCAGTAAATATTGGGACGCAGTTTGATCCATTGATCGATCGACTGATCGCGCATCAGGCACCCGACGTAAGCGCCCGCGTCTAATGGTGAGTCGCGCCGCTCCTGTCTACCTCCTGTACTCGGCCAGCAATTGGGTAAGTATTTTGCTTGATAACTCCGAAAGTAAGCTTCAGACAAAATTTTGCAAGAGAAAAAGTCGTCTCAGAATTTTGTCACAAATCTGTACTTTTAACGGTAAAAGGTTGTTTTGAATCACTCTGTATATTGGACATTAAATATTATACGTATTTAATCCCGAAATACAAGTGAAGTTATTTCGCGAATACGAAACTTACCTTCCTCTTTGCGTGACAACGAGCAACGTCCGAACGAGTCGCAGACATCCGGACGATCCAGCGGCGCATCCCAGGAGGCGGTGAGAGAACGGCCTTCGTGGTTCCGACCGACTAAAGTAAATCAACCACGTGGCGACCGTGCACGTGCAAGGTAAATTGCACTAATTCTTTCTAACGCGGCGGAAACCTTGCTAAAACAAAAGATTAAAGTAAATTCGGTCACAACCTAACCTAACCTTGCTATTGGATAGCATGTCTGACCAATCCGTCGCATCGGCAGCGTCAGAAACGTGTGAGGCTGAGCGCGACGAAGCACGAGGGGTATCCGGAGAGCGGTCCGAGCAGACGATCCAGAAGGAAACGTCAACCGACGTTCAAGAGAAGAACGAGCTCGAGCGGGAACTCCGACTCGCGGCGGAAGCACTCACGGCGGGTGACGAGACGTAAAGTACCGGCGTGGGCGACGAAGCCTGGCTCAGAGAGCTGACGGCGGGTGAGCAGGGGCCGAGAAGTCCACTCATCACCGAGCAGCCGAGGGAGGACCTGACGGTAGAAACCGTCGACCCGACAACTTAATTTTAAGACGCATGTATATACGTTTATTAGTATTAATTAGTTTTAATATCGTGACGGGATTACGGTGTAGGGACACCCGCGCGTTTAGTTTTAACTCGCGCTATACAGCGAGACACCTGATTGACAGAAACGCGGAAGTTCGTGACGGGACTACGGTGACGGAACACCCGATTCGCGAATTATCCGACGGAGCGATTCGCATAAACCATACAAACCTACGGGAGTTCGTACGGCAAGATACGATTCGATCGAGCGGACCGCAATAAATTGCGGGCGCGTAAAATAGATCGAGCGGGGCACACTTTTCCGAGAGCGGATACAAAAGCGTACGTGATATATGTTACGGGCGCGAATACTAATAGAACCATCGCAAAGGTTTTGCGATCCGACTCGATCGCGGGTGCGCGAAATAGATCGCGACGCGCGTAAAATAGATCGAGCGGCGGACGCAAACGCGTCAACGATAAGACCGGAAACGGCACGTCTAGTTGACATCGCGGGCGGAAACGGACTCGCATGTCGGAAACATCGAAGTATTCGATAGCGCGGAAGACGCGCAAACCGGAAGTGTTGCGTTTCGACGACGACGCGCAACTACTTATCTGGAAGAACTTGATTGCGATTCACGCGGCACGCGAAGCGATAGCGGAGCGAAAAAGAATGTCGCGTGATAAGGAGAACGTTCCGGGCGGTGCGAGACGCCGGGTATCGTTCAGCATCGATTCTTCCGGTTCGCGTAAAATAGATCGCGCGACCGGAAGTGCCGACCGACGATCGCGTTGGGCGGAAGCCGTAAGACGCGACATCGTCGAAAAGATCGCGCGAGCAAACGCGAGAGCGCAAGCAACGCGGCGCAAGCACGAGGCGGAAGAGGAGGCGCGACGCGATGCGCGCACATCAGACTCAAACGGGGGTCTTGACCGACCAATGACGAGCGAGCCGGGGGGTCGAAATGGGCGAGCGAATGCCCTTTCTCGTGGACAGTCTGTCGAGAGAGACCGACCAGTACGGACGGAAGATCGTGAGCTCTTAACGGATATTTCTTTATCGCAAACGACGAAGAATCTCAATCGCAAGGTACAACGGCAAGGCCGGTCACGCGTTCAAAAGGATACGGGACAGGAATTCGATCGCAAGTGATAACGTGACGACTCGTTCCGGGTACGGAAAGTAATCCAACTTGTAATTACGAACATTGAGTAATTGTGAACGCGAAACGCGACATCGTTGCGAATTACAAAACCGCGTGAACATTGCGAGAGACCTGGTGCGCGAGGTGAAGCATTGTAACACCCGCGTACAAACATTGCGAATACCAAACCGCGATACGGAAGTGCGACACGGAAGTGAAGCGCGAAAAATCCCTGTACGCGTAACGGACCAGACGCGACGCGCGAGCTTAGTGCGTAGCGTGACACGAAACCCTGGTGCGTCCAGAGATCTTGTGTGTTGTGGAACCGACGCTTAATTATATGTGCGAGCGGAAGTTCATTGCCGATAATAATAAAGGCATTATATATTGGTTTATTCACGAAACAGAAAGAGTGATTATTTCGTGCGGATAACACCCTTCCTTCCCGACAACGGCGAGACCGATCGAGAGGTCCAGAGGATCCGGCCAAGCAGCCCAGGGACGAACGACAGGAAGTGGCTTTCGTGGTTCCGGCCGCATAGACGATAAACCACGTGGCGACCGTAGCAACTCACAGTAGGTTGCACAAATTACAGCCAACGCGGCTCAAGTCGAGTTAAACCGCGTTATTATTCCTAATTCGGTCACAACTTGACCAGACCAAACCCGGCCCGAAAAAGATAACAAATTTTAGTTTGGCCTTCAGCAGTCCTGACCTTTCCCAGCCTTGACCGTCCCGATTACACCTCGGGACTTCTCATATACCACTTCTAAATAACGTCTCACAGATTGTGAAGAATAGTTCTACAGCTTAGGTTGTGACCGGACGGAGGTTCGCAAACGCCACGACTCTTTCGTATGTAGGATTTCTCGCTTTTGGTCGCCACTCGGTTTTCTCTAAACCCACCGAGAAAGATTAATTTTACACCGCTAACTCTTCCGCCGACTCCGCTAACTCCCCGTTCCTCCTTCAGTGTCAGGTTCCCCGCTGGACGACGACTCACCGCTGGACCGCTGCTGGACCGTCGTGGGACTGCCGCTGGATACCGCTGGATCGCCTCGGGGCTTCGCTGGACCACTGGATCGACGTCGGGATACCAACAGGTAAGGGAAGGTTTATTGCGCCAGGAGTCAAGGGATAGAACAATGTGAGGTATACTCCAATGAATTCACCCACTTTATCAATAGGTAAAACAACTATTTATTCCACCTTTCGTAACTATGCGCTTTTGCGCCTCATAGAGATCTCGCACTTCGTTCAGGCCGCACGTACGCGTCCGCTCAGTATCGACGCTGGCAGGCGACTCCTCTAAACGCGCAACCGCAATTGCGATGATTGTACCGCTCACTCGCTTACTTATTACTCGCAAGTTTCTAACAACCGGATTCGCTTCGTACGCGGAATTTCTCGTGGTTCGTTCGACCCGCGCGTTTACCTCCGCACGGTGGTGTGGTCGGCGAGAGACTCCTCGAGTCCGCTCCTTCGCTTCTCGTCGCCGGCTCGCTGCCCCTTCTCTCTCCGCCTGCACAGCCACGCCCCCTTCTCGTCTCGCGCGGCCATTATGTACTGCCGTTTGCCTACGCTCCGCCCCTGCGTAGGGTATCGCTCGCTCGCTCTGGGCCATCATTTTCGCCCTCGCGTCTCCCTCTTCTATACTCGCGACGGAATATTCCCGATATTACAATGTTTTACCGTGGAATATTCACCCCGCGTCCTATACCCCGCTCATACCTGCTTTGTTAATACGCCCGATTGCTAATCGCTCACGACTAATAAACGGATGGGCCGATTTTGCTGTGCACCCTCTCGTGGACACCCTCGGGTCTCCCCCTGTCGCTTCATGTCCTGATCTTCTGATTTTGCTCCGCGGTTCCCGAACTCTGGACCCGGTGCATATGCAATGGCGCGGACCCCTCAGGACTCCGCTTTGGGGACCCCTTTAGTGATCCCAACTGAAAATTCTCGCGGCTACCCCGCGGTTCAAGAACTCTGGACCTGGTACAGATACGTTGGCGCGGACCTTATGGCACCCTCACTTAGGGTTCTCTGATTCGGTTGGTCGCGATACGTCTCGCGGATATTGCGCGGTTCGCAATTTCCGGACCTGGTGCGCCCCGCACGGCGATCAATCGGTGTATCGGTCCGGAATGTAGACCACGCTGCTCGCACTGGCGATTGCTCGCGCCGCCGTATGACGACAGAAACTAAACTTGATATTTTATGCGTGACATTGACACTCCGTCGGGATATTCCACGTGATGACGAAAACAAGATACCTCTGCTGTGCCCGCCGCCGATAATTAATCGGTATTTATAATCGGTATTTTATGCGCAGCAATGGACTCGATCATTTAGGTGCGTGGCGCCGACATTCCATCGCCTTGATGCTCGTTTAAATTAAATGAGAGTCGCGTCTAGCGCCCTTGGTTTGTAGCGACCAAAGGGAAAACAAAACAAAAGAAAAGGAACTTTGTCCTCGCGCTTTGTCGGCCTGTGAACTGATACCTGCGCCTGGCGCCATAGATTTATAACAAAAGAAAAGGGAAACAAAAATATCGCGTCTCGGATTTATAACGTAAGGAAAAAAAGAGAACGAAAATGTGGCGCCTTAGATTTATGACGTAAAAAATGAAAACGCAATATCTGTAGCCTTCGCGCCTCGTCGGCCAATGCTACCGCTGAAAAGGGTTACAAGAAAACCAGCCTTTAGCACTTCTGAACACACTAAATTTATATGACACCAAAGAATACTCCAAACGTTAACAGTCGCGTGTGATCCGCCCGACCCCCGGCGAAAGTGACGGCTTTACATATTAGATGCGCAACTAAGTTCTCGCTGTTTTTTTTTTAAAATGCAACTTTATTGTGAAAAAATGGTTATGA
>NJRP01000754.1:33236-44703 GCA_003063835.1 Aphaenogaster floridana | reverse complement strand
CGAGGTCCGGTGACCGGTGACACGATACGGTCGCGAGTCGCGAGGTGACACGGTCCTGAATGTTATTATAACCTCGCGCGGCTCGTAGGCTGCGCGCGGGACGTCGAGGTAAGGGGAGAGCGCTGGGCGGAGTCAACTGAAAATCGGGCGAAATGTGCATTTCTTGCCGAGCTCTGCCCTAAACTAAATAATTACCACTATTTCTAATACAGTAGAATATTCGAAAAAGTTCGACAATCATTAGTTCGACGAATGTAAGCCCGCATTCTCGCAGAAAGAATTTTCGAACATTTATTGTAACTTTGTAACAATTAACAATATCCATATACAGATTAAGATGTGTAAACTGTTCTGAGTCAGTGACTCCGTATAACGAGTTATAGAGAACAATTCTGCTCATAAATTTAAAACAACCTAACCTGTCTTCCGGACTATCAATATTTGTTGCAACAAATTTCTTTACAGTTTTTCGGGATGGGATGGAGAGGGGGATCTTACAGATGCTTGATAGCATCAGTATCATTGTGATATTACTTTTCTGGTTTCAAGAACTGCGTTTTAAGTCCGAAAGTAACGGCGCGTAGTTCAAAAGAACTAGAAAAATCACACATAAAATATTAATGAGCACCAAGATCTGCTATGACCGTATTTGGCCGTTCTCGATTTTTAATTGTTTAAAACAACCTAACCTGTCTTCCGATGTATAGATCGAGCTCGTCGCGGGGCAGAGTTTCGGAAAGTGTTCGTGAAAGTAACGCAGGCTAGATGTATTAATTGTAATAAATAGAGTTTATGCGATAAAGAAAGTAACATGAAAGAATGGAGTGTAATATATACAGTGGGAATATGGTGCGCGGTATTTACAATAACATTTACAGCGGCGCGGATCGGCACTCGGCACGAGGGCGCCAGATATCGGGAGCTATATGCGGATCGACGCGAGCGTGTGACGTAGTTATTGTCGCGTGCAACCGATAGATGAATCGCGATCTCACATAAGAAACTAGAAAACAAAATCAACCATGCTAAAATCAATATTAGCTGAACTGTGAAAATTAACTCTTCCGTTACACACATCCCTGGTGTACTTAGGCTTACACATGCGAATTCGCACCGCGTAACTTTGACGGCTTATAACTTCAGTTTAAATTGAACGATTTTGACTTCTTTTTTTTAAATTGAAGAAAAACTGGTAAAAAATTTCGTGGAATGTAGTACAACATCGAAAAATATCATTTTATTGGTTAAAAATGTCTTAGAATCAAAGCCTAACTCCAGTTGTTTTAAAGCGTTGAAAAAAAGGCTGGAGCCCTATTATCGAGCCTGCTCTAATAATTTTCGTATGCGACTTCCTAATTGAAAAGCATTGAGTTTTGCATGCAAGTTTCATGAAAACGATTTAAAATTAGAGCTATAAGAGATCGGTTTTTAGGATGTCAGGGAAGGGCGAATTAACGGGATTTTGCTCTTTGTGGTCAGGTTGTATTATCAACATCAGGATAACTTCAAGACACTGTATATTTCAGTATGTCGCGTACAAAAACTGACTAGTTAACACGCAGTTATTCTATCGGAACGGGCCGCCATGCGTGCCCCTCGTGGTGCTTCAACTCACTCTGACTCTGCCGCGAGCGTACCCAGCTCCACGCGCCTTTTTTTGCGATCGGAGCATGAGCGGGTGGTGTCCCTGGTGCGAATTCGCACCTGTGTGTAACAGAAGACATTAATAATAGACTGTTAATAACAGATGACAAATCGGTACACCTGTGTGTAATTACGAATCTGAGCGCATAAATTGTACATGATATTATTGATTAATTTATTAAAACCATCAAATTTTATTATTAGAATTTTCGATTATAAATTGGCTTCAAGAATATGCTATTAAAATATTACACGGTGGTATTGTGGAACACGTTATATAATAAGGATATATGTATTATGTGACGAACTCGAAGGGAATTATCTTTTATTTCACTAAAATTAAAATCCCATTTTATTAACTAATTACAATTTAATAATTCCATTTGATCTGAAGTTAGTATTATTCGCGTTTTTCTTTTTTTATTATGTATATACTGTGACGTGACGCTTTTCTTTTGGCGCTTGTCACAAGGGTCGCAAGGTCTGATCGCGGAGGAACTTGCGTCCTGCGCCCTCCCGACTGATGGAGAGAGCGCGAGCGATCCTTGATACCGATCTTTTTGGCGCGGTTATTTCGTTTCTTTGTCGATCTTATTAGTTCGCGCATAGAGATTGGAGGATCTGATTATTATACTGTATTGAGAGGGATTTCATCCGGTTGATGGACTGTGGCCGAGAAGAGGACGACCGACGGGAAGACCATCGCCGGATAGGAAAGTACGAGCCGCAGGAGACACTCTCCGACAAGGTCGTATCGCCTTTTCTGTTTTCGCAAATTGTGTGTTTCACCCGTACTGCCGTATTATCGTTCCAGCTACCAGCGTACCGAATCGCCTGACGAACGGGACAGCGGAGGCAACCAGGGGAGGCGCAACTCCAAACGGGACATTGTGTGGGAGACCTCGCAAGCGGAGCTAGGACGGACGTCCCCCAGTCGGAGCACGGCGTTGGACGGAGGCCGCCCGCTCTCGATGGAGAGACGATGGGACCGTACCTCCGAAATCGGGGAAAACCAGCGAGGAAGCCCCTGGATGGCCGCAATCCGTTGTCCGCTGCCTAGATCTCGCGCGGAGCGGGACACGCGCGGGGAAAAACACGCGGCTAGCGCGTGTCCCGCGCTACCGGCAAGACGCGTACAAGGGATGGAACCAATTCGGAAGCGGCACGCCTAATTAAGTGGGGCCACCGAAATCTGTGTGTTTCCTGCAGGATTACCGACCCGCACTTGTGCTGTGGTGCGTGCTACGAAAAGACGTGATCGTGATCGAGCCAGCCAAAGCGTGAGCCGAGAGCACAAGGAGAACGCAGGATACCAAGGAGCCGAGCCAACCGCCACCAGGCCACTCTAGCGAGTCGGTGAGACAAACGTCTCCTAATTGTAAAGCCGCCGATTTCATCGTGTGATCGCGCGGGCCGGCTAGTGTCGTTTTCTCGCGTCTTCCGTTCCGCCGCTGCGAGACATTACTCTATATTAGCTTCCAAATTCCGAGGGCTTGGCCGCCCCGCCCGAGCCGCACCGCGCTTTGCGCTCCTCTCTCCTGCGCACGCCGATACCACAGTCTCGTCGCCGCGTTTCGTATTGTCTTCTGTAATCTTTCTGTATTGTTTTCATGTAATTGCAAGCCGTGTAAGTTCTCGAATTTTGTACGTCAGAATTACCGAATATCTGTCGCATCGCGACTCTGACCGGTGCTCGTCACAGCGCTCACAGCCGCCCTACCGATCTCGATGTTCCGCGCTGGAGATTTTGTTGTCGGAGATACGGACATATCGTGTCGTGGTCGCAGGCCGCGGCGGCGTTGATCCCGATACGCGCTCTACAACGCGCAGAGCTCGTACACCTGACCGGCACTGGGTGAATCGCGATTTATCGAGCTAACCTGTTAGCTTGTCTATCGAAGAATCAAATATATTTGTTACTTATTATTGTTACAAATCACTGGCATCTATTGAATTTCTACCGCTCTCTTGTCTCCTTACTCCACCGAGCCCGTCACGAATCGCCTCCTTTGTCATTCTCGTAGCTGAGCTGCCGAAGCTCAGGGCCGTCGTAACTTACGATTTCCGAAATTTAGCATATTTCCGCGGTGTCGAGAATAAAGTACATTAGTTTGTTTTTGGAGTGGCACGACAGGATCGTGCCTGGCGCCCAACTATTACAATGAGATTAGAGAAACAGTTTAAGTTACCGTTCCAATTACCATTTCGTCGCATACCGAAATCGTAGAGGCGCGACGAAGTTGCACCGCGCTCGTGAGTGCGGTCGCAATACTTACTTATACGTATAATAAATTCCAACTAATTTCTGTAATTTAATATAAAACTTACCTGCTGTCCACATAAGTTTTCAAAACGTGGTTTAATAAAACTCCATGCGCCCATATTTCGTGGTTCTTCTTGGCTCCAAATAAAAGCTGAAAACACAGGAACATGAACATCTTGAACACACATTTATTTAGAAACGGTCCATGTTTTTGATATGTAATAGTATTGTCTTTTTGATGTAATTTGATTGTATTAATAATAAAAAATTTTTCTACTTACTTTTCGCATGTTTATATTTTGCAATCTCTTCTAGTATTTCGTGGATAGGAAATGGACATAAATTTTCTATTCTAATGATAGCTACATTCTTGTTTCCAGAAGTTTCTCGATAATTGTTAAGTGCATAATAGTGTTTTCCACTAACTAAAATTACTTTAGTTATGTTATTTTTTTCTACTTTATCATCCCCTGTAAAGTATGTATATATTTTAAATTATATATTTTTGTTATATTTATTGATCTCATTATCTCACTATGAATAGTATGAATAATGTCAAAGTTAATGAAAAACGAATATTTTGCGAAGATATTCCATATATTATGTGAAAATAGATCAGATTAAAACATGAAATACTTCATAAACTATTGATTTTTTATGAGGTTACTTAATACTTGTATACAGGGTGTCCCATTTAATTTGAGATATCGAAATAACTCGAAAACAAAGAAGAAAACAAAAAATCGCTGAAACACGTGTCGAACGAATTCCGAGTAAAATGACATGATTCCTTTTTCATTTGGTGGACGTCCTCAAGGTGATTTTAAGGTCAACTTTGTATTTCAAATGAAAACCTTTTATGGCGGAAACATATTCTACGTAAAAAAACAATTAATTTTTGTCCGAAACATTTTTTTATTTGATCATTACTTTCGGAGATGTTGTACGAAGTAATTCCGATTTTTATTCGAAACGAATAAAATAAACGTATCACAATAAATGCTCAAAATGATGACCTTCCATTTCCTAAATATCTGAGAGAACTGTAACGACAAATCATATGAAAATCTCATGTTTACAAGTGTTCCGTATCTCGTGTTTATACTGAACAAAAGAAGCACGATCGCGCCGCTGAGATGTTTTGATTTTTTTTTGTAAACAGAAGAACAGCGCGATATTAACAGCACGAATTTGTCGCTACAGTTCTCTTGGATATTTAGTCGATAGATTACAATGATACAGTGAACTTTGAGTTAAATATGGAATACCTTACCACTGCAGAAAAAGTTGAAATGATTTTCATTTACGGTGAAGCAGGACGAAATATTATATTTCGCGCTTCGTTCTCGAGATTACTGATGTAGTTACCCTCGTAGTCACTAGATGTCACAACTTTTAGAGTGAGTCGAAAACAAAGCCGCCATCTTCCTATCTACCCTTCCCCTGTCTCGTCATATATCTTTCGTTGTGCGCTAGAAGAAGCACGTAAGAGTGAGTCCGTCAATAATTGTGTAAATTTGAGAGGTTTTTGAAGCGGGAAAGATGCCAAAAAGGAAAGCAGAAAAGGAACAAATAGTAGAGGTATTGGAGAAGAAAGTAAAAGACTTACAGAAACAGATTAAAGAATTTCAAGACGGATTAAGACAGAGGGAGGAGGAACAGGATGGCGTTGAATCGCCTCAGCCGAGTAATGATGAGTCAACGGAGGAGGAAAGTATGAGAGTAGAAGGTAAGAGGCTACTTAATAAATGAAAGGTCTGATGAGCCTACACTAGAGGTAGGACATATCAGAACACACTCTGACGAGCCTGCACGAGAGGTAGGACAGGTCAGAAGTTCGTCTGGTGAGCTTGTACGAGAGACAAGACAGACCAGAAACCATTTCTAATGAGCTTGCACTAGAGGCAAGACAAATTAAAGATAAAATAAAAAGCTGTTATAACAAATCGTTATAATATATTGTTTGCCTCAGTAGAAAACAAAATAGAAAAATTTTCTTTTTTCTTTTGTCTTATCTTTTCTTTGTTCTATGTTTTTCTTGTTAATGTTTAGATGAATTAGAAGAGAACAAACAGAAAGAGGATAAGGAGAACGTATTACCCGATGACAGAGAGGTAGATAAAAAGGAAGACGAATTAGACGATGAAATTCTCAAAGTTTTGGGCGAAGATCCACTAACCTCCAAGGCAGTGGAGATAACGCTACACACGTCACTAAACAACAGGTGGAAGCATTGGATCCGGAATGGAATTAAGAAAGAAGAGAAAGAAGATCTACTAACTAAATATACCAGACCAGAAGGTTTTGACGCCCCAGTGGTAAACCCAGAGGTGGCAATGACATTGGCTGAATTTCTAACGAAACGAGATAAATACATGGCTGAAACACAACGCTTAGCTGGATCTGCGTTAAGAGCACTAGGTACCGCTCTGTCGACAATTTTGACAGAAGATGAGAACATCGACAAATTAACCTTTATCGAACGGCTAAACGATACCGGAAAGCTGATTTCCGAAATACAATTTCAGCAGACCGAATCCAGAAAGGCAATTATCAAACCAGGATTGAACAAACAAATTAGAGATCTACTCAGCAATACCAAGATAGACACGTTCTTATTTGGTAAAGGTCTTGGAGAAAAAATTAAAGAAACCAAGGCAATAGAAAAATTGAGTCAGAATTTCAAGAATCAACCAATAGCAAGGGCCACTCAATTCTCCAGAAATTATTTAAACTCGAAAGGCCCGCAAGCGAGGAGGCCGTTCGCCAACCAAGCGGGCAATTTGAAGGCAGGAGCGCAGGCCCGGCAAAAATTGTTCTTCAGGAACAAGCAACAATTCTACAACCCAAGAGCCCAGAGCCAGAGGGGAGGAAGAATATCGAACAGACCCAAGTAGATATAAATGTAAGTAGGGTAGCTGGTAGGTTAGGAAAATTTGTATCACAATGGAAAGAGATAACAAATGACAGATTTGTATTAGGCTGCATATCCGGGTATAGAATACAGTTTTATAAAAAGGTTGAACAGCATAAGGTACCAAAAGTAACATTTTCTAAATTAGAAGTAGGAAATTATGTAAAAGCTATTGATAAACTGCTAAAAAAGGGGGTTTGAACTGTATCTTCCAGAGGAGGAACAAGTTTTGTCACCCTATTTTCTAGTACAGAAACCAGACGGGAGTTTTAGATTCATCTTAAATTTAAAGAAATTAAATGAATTTATCAAGCCAGATCACTTTAAAATGGAAGATGTTAAAACGGCAGCGAAGCTGATTTTTCCAAACTACTTTATGTGCTCAGTAGATTTAGAAGATGCCTACTACCTGATACCCATTCAGGAGGAATACAAGAAATACTTGAGGTTCGAGTTTTCAGGAAAGCTGTATCAGTTTAATTGCTTACCTTTCGGGCTGTGTTCAGCACCCTTAATATTTACAAAAATCTTGAAACCAGTGATGAGGTTTCTAAGAAAAAGAGGTTTTACCTCAGTGATTTATTTGAATGACATATTATGTATTGAAGCAAGTGTCGCGAAATGCGAACAAAATGTCAAGGAGACAATGAAACTGCTACAGCCATTAGGATTTCTTATCAATAGGAAAAAGAGTTTAGTAATACCATCAAATAGATGTAAATTCTTAGGTTTTGTCATGGACTCGAAAAAATTCGCAATTGAACTAACACAGGAAAAAAGAATTAGACTATTATGGTTAGTAGAAGAATTTAGTGTAAAAAATAGGTGCTCAATTAGAGAGTTTGCACAATTGCTCGGGAAGTTAGTAGCGGCTTGCCCTGCACTCGAGTATGGTTGGACCTATACCAAGATCCTGGGCCCCAATTCTGTACACGCTACCGATAATTGTCGGTGTCGTTGCGCAGGTATGACATATCAGAAAATAGCTGCGCAACGACACCGACAATTGTCGGTAGCGTGTGCAGAATTGGGGCCCTGCTCTCGAGTCGTCTCCGCCGACGCGAGCTCCGAAGCCTGCTCTCGAGCCGTCTCCGCCGACGCGATCTCCGAAGCCTGGGCCCTAATTCTGTACACGCTACCGATAACTGTCGGTGTCGTTGCGCAGGTATGACATATCAGAAAATAGCTGCGCAACGACACCGACAATTGTCGGTAGCGTGTGCAGAATTGGGGCCCTGGAAAGAGAAAAAATGTTAGCTCTTAATCGTAATGATTATCAGTATAACAGTAAAATGATTTTACCAAAGTGGATTTTGCCGAATTTAAAATGGTGGAAAAAGAATTTGCAAGCAGGTAGTAATAGCATTAAGACAGGTGAATTTGAAAGAGTTATTTATACGGATGCATCGGATACAGGTTGGGGCAGTAGAGAACGATAATAAAATTTACGGGTTTTGGAATGAAACGGAGAGGAAATACCACATTAATTATAAAAAGCTGTTGACTGTAAAAATAGCACTAGAAAGATTGGCAGTCAACACGCGCGGTTGTCAAATTCTGTTAAGAATTGATAATACAACGGCCATTTCCTATGTAAACAAAGTGGGAGGCATTAAATATTCCAGGTATAATGACTTAGCAAGAAAGATCTGGCAATGGGCCGAGGAAAGACAGGTTTTCCTATACGCAACGTACATAGCATCAAAGGACAATATTGAAGCAGATGCGCTATCTAGAATTAAAAAAATGGACACGGAGTGGGAACTAGATCAGGGGGCGTTCGAAAAGATTGCAAGATTCGGTAGACCAGAAGTGGACTTATTCGCCACAGGCGGAAACACCAAATGCCAACAATTTTTCGCTTAGTTTCCAGAGCCAGAAGCATTAGAAGTAGACGCGTTTACGGTGGCTTGGTCTAACGTAGAATTTTATGCTTTCCCACTGTTTGCCCTAATATTAAAGGTATTAGTGAAAATTAAAAGAGATAAGGCTAGAGGAATACTAGTGGTACCGGATTGGCAAAATCAACCGTGGTATCCCTTATTTAAATCACTATTAGTAGGTGATCCGTTAATTTTTAGGCCGAGACCTGATCTTCTTGTGTTTCCCTGTAGATCGAAGCAGCATCCCAGATCGAAAGATCTCACTTTAATGGCAGGGAGAGTATCGGCAAGGCCTTCTTAAAGAAAGAAGTGAAGAGGCAACAGGAGTTATCTTAGCATCCCTAGCAGAGTCTACGGTAAAACAGTATGAATCGGCACTGAAACAGTGGTGGTCTTTTTTAAAGAAAAAGAATTGGATTTTTTCGAGCCAGAAGAAAATAGCGTACTAAGATTTCTTTTGGAGAAATTTCAACAGGGTGCAGCATATGGCACGCTAAATTCCTTTAGGTCCGCGATATCATTAATATCTAAAGAAAAAATGGGACAGGACCCCATAATCTCGCGTTTTTGGGCGTATACAAGTTAAGGCCAACTGCGCCAAAACGCATACACCTGGGATGTGTCAATTGTACTACGGTACTTAGCAGAATTAAAGCCCCTAGAGAAACTATCGATAACAGAGTTAACAGAGAAGACGGTAATGCTAATAGCACTGTGCACAGCACATAGGGCACAGACCCTGGCAAACATAGACATTAGAAATATAAAACAGGCTACGAACGGTATGGAAATAAGAATCTCGCAACAAATAAAAACCTCAGGACCAGGACGATTTCAACCCAATTTGATAATCCCAAAATTTATGTTATGTAACTGCTACATTTGTGTTTGCTGGGGAAGATGGCGGCTTCGTTTTCGACTCACTCTAAAAGTTATGACATCTAGTGACCACGAGGGTAACTACATCAGTAATCTCTTCGAACGAGGCTCTTCATATAATTACGATCGAACTTCACTTCAGGTAAGTTCGTTTGATCGTTTAATTAATGACGCGTTGAACTTGTATACTTTGCGGTTTCCTGAAAGAAGGTGTCCATCGCGTGGTTCATTTTATCGGATAGTACAACAATTTTCTGAAGATGGTAGTGTTCAACCAAAAAAAAAGGAACCGGTGAATGACAGCTCAAAATGAAAATAACGAAACTGCTGTATTAGCTGCAGTTGTTCAAAACCTAAATGTGAGCATTCGATCAATGTCTCGTGCCTCTGGAATATCTCGAATGAGTGTACACCGAATTTTGAAGTTCCGCAAGTTCCACCCGTACCGTGTGTCGTTACATCAAGAGTTTCACGGAAATGATTTTCAAATTCAAATGATATTTTGTGAATGGGCTCTTCATCAGTTACAAATCGACGGCAACTTTTTTCTTTCGGTCTTATTTTCTGATGAATCTACTTTTACCAATAATGGAGAAGTTAATCGGCATAATATAAATTATTGGTCAGATCAAAATCCGAGATGGCTTCGCGAAGTAGAACACCAACGTCCATGGTCTGTCAATGTTTGGTGTGGAATCATTGGCGATAAAATAATAGGTCCTTTTTTCATCAATGGTACGTTGAATGGAGTGAAATATGGAAACTTCTTGGATGTAGAATTACCCGTACTACTCGAGGAAATAAGCTTAGCAGATAGAAGAAATATGTGGTTTCAGCAGGACGGATGCCCAGCTCACTATTCGCGTTATGCACGCCAAATAATGAATCAGAAATATCTTGGTCGCTGGATAGGTCGGGGAGGTTCAGTTAACTGGCCGGCGAGGTCGCCTGATTTAACACCGTTAGATTTTTATTTATGGGGCCACCTTAAAGAAAAAGTTTATCACGATCGACCAACCACACCAGAAAACATGAAAGAGCAAATCCAAAATGCCTGTCGCGATATCCGTTCAGAAACTTTATTATCAGTGCATCGACCTTTTATTAATCGCATTAACAAGTGTTTGGAAATGGAAGGCCATCATTTTGAGCATTTATTGTGATACGTTTATTTTATTCGTTTTGAATAAAAATCGGAATTATTTCGTACAATATCTCCAAAAGTAAAAAGTCAAATAAAATCAAATAAAAAATAAATAAATCAAATAAAAAAATGTTTCGGACAAAAATTAATTGTTTTTTTTACGTAGAATATGTTTCCGCCATAAAAAATATAGGTTTTCATTTGAAATAACAAAGTTGACCTTAAAATCACCTTGAGGACGTCCACCAAATGAAAAAGGTATCATGCTATTTTACTCGTCCTCGGAATTCGTTTGACATGTGTTTCAGCGTTTTTTGGTTTTCTTCTTTGTTTTGGAGTTATTTCGATGTCTCACGTTAAAAGGTCCTATAAACATGTGTCCTAAACTACTTTGTTTTAAAAATACAGAGTGTCAAAGTTGTGCAAAATAAAATGAAAATTTTGAAATTCTGGAGAACGTTTAAAGACATTTTATTCAAATTTGGTATGCGTTCCACATATGTGGTATTAAGAACTTTTCCAGTACTGATAAAACATTTTTAGATTCACCAGGGGTGTGCGTATGGGTAATCATATTAAATTTTAAAATAAAAGAATGGTACGCCACTGTTTTTTTTCAAGTTAAACAATTTTTTTTTATTTCCGAACTAAAACTCTACGAAAACTGCTTCTTGTGTTTTCCAGAATTTCGAAATTTTTATTTTATTTTGCACAACTTTGACAACCTGTATTTTTAAAAC
>NJRP01000751.1:67711-78594 GCA_003063835.1 Aphaenogaster floridana | reverse complement strand
TCACCGGAATGACCGGAATCAACGTATTGGAGTGCATTGGAGTGAATAGGAGCATATTGGAGCAGATGACGCGAACAAACCTCATGGCTGCGTTCCGTTTCACGCATATGCGCGCATCATATCTATGGCGCGCATTTTTTACAGATTACGTGACATGAACTATATAGCGAATTCGATCACTCGCACTACACTGAATTAATGCACATTTGAGGCTGCTACATATGAACATATCTAAATGCAATAGTATAATATAATCAGTTTAACGATGAAATCATTAATGCATATTCTGCTAAATAACGTAATAATATCATTAATGACTATTTGTATAGTCGTATAAAATATCTATGTGCTTCTATCGTTTAAATAACTTCATGTATAGCAGTTTTTAATATGCACTAATCCAGTGTATAGTGCGGGTGATCGAATTCGCTAATAGATAAATGCGCGCATATGCGTGAAACGGAACGCAGCCTATGTCTATTTGCATCATGGTTGTCGGTAGACGGGAATGGAATATAGGCCCTGGGGTGCGATTCAGTAACTCGTTATCCTGTCGTTATGATAGCGATAGCCTATGAGAGTTGCCCCTTTCTCTTGGATTGTCCTTGCCATTGGCTGTCGCTATCATAACGACAGGATAACGAGTTACTGAATCGCCTAGCTGGGGTGCGATTCAGTAACTCGTTATCCTGTCGTTATAATAGCGACAGCCTATGAGAGTTGCCCCTTTCTCTTGGATTGTCCTTGTCATTGGCTGTCGCAATCATAACGACAGGATAACGAGTTACTGAATCGCCTAGCTGTAGTGCGATTCTGTAATTTTTATCGACGATTTTCGGTATTGTTAACTAACGACAGCCAATGGCAAGGACAATCCTGGTGGAAAGCGCAACTCTCATTGGCTGTCGCTAGTTAACGATACCGAAAATCGTCGATAAAAGTTATAGAATCGCACTACTGGGTACGTTGTATCTTCCAATTCTAACAACACGCTATTAGAAGTACACCTTCTGTATCACGCATATTTTAAATATTTACTATATTTCTTATGTAAGTAAAATATGCGAAATGTGTATAAAAAATACATATTGTATTTTTTATACACATTTCGCATATTTTATATACATTTCAATGTACTAATTGTTTTATCTACCTTTTCCGGGCAATGTGCTCCAGGTCCTGGGATCTGCGAGTGATCATCAGGTAGCTGAAAACGTGCGCTCATGCTATATGCCGGACTCTTTGCTCTGACCGCGTCCGGTTTAATGGTCTCGTATGCACCTGGTCCGGGTACAAGAACACGATCATCCGTAAAGATTTTTTGCCTACCAGATATCGAATAGGCGGGTGCCGCTTTCTTGTTACCCTCCTTAGTTCCGCCGAGGGCGGAGGGGATGTTATAAATATTGGGTGCTGAAATTTGATTAATCTATTTTCTCAGAATTTATAACAAATTTTTTTCAAATATAAATGAGAATAGGCCAAATGTCGGTTAACCGCGGATCTTGGTGCGTAATAATAATTTTTGTGAATTCCCTGTTCGTGCGAACTGCGCGCCGCATATTCTCATCGGTCGGTCTTGAAACATAATCGCTTACATGAAGCCGGAATTAATTCACATGTTAAATTGACGAGCAATTTAATAGATTTGATGCTAACAAACATCTATAAGATCCCCCTTTTCCCGAAAAACTGTAAAAAAATTATTGCGAAAAATAACACTTCAACCAGGATTCGAACCTGGATCTCCCATCAATCCGTGCGGGCGTCCTACCAATTCGACCATCGAGGCATGTGGTGATATTCTTCGTAATAACAAATATATATGTTAGATAAACGTCAAGTTTCAGGCGACGTATTTTAAATAATATTAATTGATGGGAGATCCAGGTTCGAATCCTGGTTGAGGTGTTATTTTTCGCAATAATTTCTTTACAGTTTTTCGGGAAAAAGGGGATCTTATAGATGCTTGTTAGCATCAAATCTATTAAATTGCTCGTCAATTTAACATGTGAATTAATTCCGGCTTCATGTAAGGATTGTGTTTCAAGACCGACGAGAATATGCGGCGCGCAGTTCGCATGAACAGGGAATTTACAAAAATTATTATTACTCACCAAGATCCGCGGTTGACCGACATTTGGCCTATTCTCATTTATATTTGACAATTTCATCGGTCCTAATCTTAGTATTATATTTTTTTTCATGATATTATTTCATAAACAATCTCATCCACCATTTACGTCGTATTCTTTCTTTTTTATTTATTTTTTTATAATGTAAAGTTTGTCAAGTATCTTCATGTAAAGTTACATTTCTGACAAAAATTTGCATCTCAATATTTTACAGGGTGCAAGATGTGCGAATAAATTGTCAAACAGGCGGTGAAAAACAAGATAATTTAAATACAGCCAATTACTATGTGAGAAACTAATCATTGCGATTCTGTATTCCATGCATGTCAATGTACGCGAATAAAATTGTTACTATGTAACATGCTTTGTAACATGCAATATTACATTCAGGGGCGTAGCCAGGATTTTATTTCGGCGGGGGGGGGGGATTTTTGAAAAATTAAAATCACAGAACAATTCATGACTTTTTAAATTAAATAAGATAACAATATTTGTTTAGGATATTTTCTTTAGACCTTAAAGCATTTACCATTTCATTTCTCTCTCGGCTTTCAACCTTTCATTTTCATATTTTCATATTTGGTTCCAAAATTTTGGGGGGGGGGATTTATCCCCCTAATCCCCCCCTGGCTACGCCACTGATTACATTTACCGTGTCCCCCGAAATCGGTAGATCGAATTAATTATTTACCTGGAACATCGTTTGGTCTGCTCATGGAGGGTTTGAGACCGAAAGTAAATTGCAACGCTTTCTCCAACAAAAGCATTGCCTTTTCTGGACTGTACTCGCCAGGACCTAGAATATTAATTGAAAGAAAAGTTAGAAAATAAATTGTAGACTAATAAATGATGAAAATATACATAAAGTTGGAATATTAACTGAGGAAGAATAACGGTAATGATAATATAATTCACCTGGTATAGTGTTCTTCTCACAGATCTCTGTTTTAATGCCGAAACTATATTGTAGCGATTTAGACATGTTTATCTTCTCAGGACTATATGTACCGGGAGCTGCAAAGTGAATTGTAAAATGCTTTTGTATATTCTTAAAAAATATTAATTGTGATTATTACATTTATCCCGTACGCAAGGCTAATAGGCATCGTACTAGTACTATGACACATATTTAAGAAAAACATGACATATAATGTTGACACATTTATTACACATGTTTATTACAAAAATCTTGCATAAAATCGACCAAATTAAAATGTTAAGAAATCAAAGTACAACGACAGAATTTTAATTTTCAGTTTCATTTTTTTTTTAACTTTCTCACCGGCATTATATTAATCTCAATAATATTACGTACAATTGTTTCTTCCGCAGATGGTTAGTGGGAGAAGGTTGTGAAAAAAGCATTTTACTATGACTATGACATGCTTACTTTAGATTTACACATATCATGCATCGCATTTATGTGTAAGACTTTGCGATAAACCCCAGTCACAGAAGAAATATAATATTAACGTTTTATTAATTTACACCAATTACCTGGTGTGTCACTAGACTTATGTAAGGGTTTAAGAAACTAAAATAAGGTTTATGTTCCAAATGTGGAGCTTTTTCTGGATTGTATCTATCAGGGCCTACCAAAGCAATCAGAGATTAATATTTTTTGTTCCATTCCATTATTACATTCTCATTTACATTATCAGTTATACAGTTTATTAGTTTTTTTGTGTGTTAATTCACACCATTACCTGGTGTATCATGAGACTTATGGAGGGATTTTCTGTTACCAAAACTGAAATATGGTTTATGTTCCAGATTTAGAGCTTTCTCTGGAGTATAATCGGCTGGACCTACCAAAAGCAATCAGAAAATCATATTGTTTATTATTCGATTATTATTTTCTTTCCATTAGCCCACTTAGAAAACGATCGCTAAAGACGCAATGTTAATCCACACCGGGTTAATCCACACCGTTACCTGGTGTATCTCTAGGTTTATCCAAAGATTTTCTATCACCAAAACTGTAATAAGGTTTATGTTCCAGATTTAGAGCTTTCTCTGGTTTGTAATCAGCGGGGCCTATAGGCGAGGCAATCAGAAATTAATATTGTCTATCATTATTCATTAAATTCTTTTTTCGCGTGTTAATAATATGTCAAAGAAATATGTGTCGAAAAAGCTTATTGAGGTAACATGGCATTCACCTGGATTGTCGTTTAATTTTTCCGGCATCCCTTTTCCAATCAAACTGTACTGCGGCCCCTTGTCCAAATTCACCTTCTCGGGGCTATATGTGCCAGGTGCTGTGACAAAAATAAATACCAACGATGAAGAATATCATAATTGTGTTTCAAGAAAAAACCTAAAACGTACCGGGAATATCGTTAGCTTTTGCAACCGATCCTTTGCCAGTTAAACTGTACTGCGGCCCTTTATCCAAATTTATCTTCTCTGGACTATAGGTTCCAGGCGCTGCATAAAGTTACCATAATAAAATGTATAAATAATAGATAACTGAAGCAATTATTTAATTAACTACCTGGCGTATCGCTGGGTTTATCCAGAGGAGTTTTAAGTCCAAAACTATATTTCGGCGTAGTATCCAATTTTACTTTCTCGGGTGAATATGCGCCAGGTGCTAAACATTTTATTGTTATATCAATATATTTAACAAACTACGTATTTTACGAGCAGTTTTACGTACCTGGTGTATCGGTAGGTTTCTCCGCAGACCCTTTGCCAGTTAAACTATACTGTGGACCTTTATCCAAATTTACTTTCTCCGGGCTGTAAGTTCCAGGTGCTGCGGAATAAAAATAAACGCACGCAATAAGAATCTACTTTCTTCTGCATGAACAGAATTTTAATTACCTGGCGTATCACTGGGTTTATTTGGAGCATGTCTAATCCCGAAACTGTATTGCGGTGTATTATCCAATTTTACTTTTTCCGGAGAATATGCTCCAGGCGCTGAAAATTATTTTATTATATTGTTATACCTATAAATGACTTACTCTTTGGCAGTTTTTATATTTTTCACACACCTGGCGTATTCGCGGGCTTTTCGGTGGATCCTTTGCCAGTCAAACTGTACTGCGGCCCTTTGTCCAAATTCACTTTTTCTGGACTGTAAGCATCTGGTGCTGCGAAATAAAAATAAAAATGTGCGATAATTATAATGGTTGTGCACAATACTGTTATAAAATAATATATACCTGGTGTGTCACTAGGTTTATCCACAGCATGCTTAATACCGAAACTGTATTGCGGCGTGCTATCCAATCTTACTTTTTCCGGAGAATATGCTCCAGGTGCTGTGTGAAAATCGTTTTATTATATTATTACGTTTACAAACGTCTTACTTTGGCAGTTTTTGCAGCTTTTACACACCTGGCGTATTTGCAGGCCTTTCAGCGGATCCTTTGCCAGTCAAACTGTATTGCGGCCCTTTGTCTAAATTTACTTTTTCAGGACTGTAAGTACCTGGTGCTGCGAGATAAAAATAAATATGTGCAATAATTGTAATAGTTGTGCACAATACTGTTGTAAAATAAAATATATGTATATTACCTGGTGTGTCACTAGGTTTATCCGGAGCATGCTTAATGCCGAAACTATATTGCGGCGTACTATCCAATCTTATTTTTTCCGGAGAATATGTTCCAGGTGCTGTGTGAAAATCGTTTTATTGTATCGTTATATCTACAAACGTCTTACTTTGGCAGCTTTTGCAGTTTTTACCTGGTGTATTTGCGGGCTTTTCGGCGGATCCTTTACCAGTCAAACTGTATTGCGGCCCTTTGTCCAAATTCACTTTCTCTGGACTATATGTTCCAGGCGCTACAAACGGCACACAAATATATTAATATACAATAGTGATCAAATACCCGGTAAAAAATTTCATATATAAACATATATAAACATATATAAACCATATATGAACAGATATAAACATATATAAACATATATAATTATGTATCAAATATGTCCATACATGAAATTTTTTATATATAATTATATAATAAAATTGCTCATATATAATCATATATAATTTTTCTATATACATTTATATATATGCATATATATAATATATATTATATATGAGCAATTTTATGTTTGGACATATTTGATACATAATTATATATGTTTATACATGTGTTTATATATGTTTATATATGTTTATATATGTTTATATATGTTTATACATATTTATATATGTTTATACAAGTTTTATATATGTTTATATATGAAAAATTTTTTACCGGGATATTACTAATAATGTGCGTTAATTATACCTGGCGTATCACTGGGCTTTTCCAAAGGAAGTCTAATTCCGAAACTATATTGTGGCGTGATGTCCAATTTAACTTTTTCAGGACAATACGTTCCAGGCGCTGAAAATCGCATTCGTAAGTTCATTTAATGATGAATGTGAAATTGTTTGTTTTTAAATTTTACTTATTTAATATATATCCGCATCTTGCAATCAATTTTTTGTGTCACGTATTACGATTCGCTTATAAATAATCTATGTCTATAAATTACGATTTCATCATACCTGGTGTATCGACGGGTTTCTCAACTGGTCCTTTGCCACTCAAGCTATACTGAGGCCCTTTATTCAAGTTCACCTTTTCGGGACTATATGTACCGGGTGCTTAAATAGAAGAACATATTCAACATTGAGATACTTTCTCTCTGTAACAAACAATTTATTATGTATACCTGGTGTATCGCTTGGCTTCTCCATAGCGGGCCTTAATCCAAAACTGAATTGCGGTGATGGATCCAATTTTATTTTTTCGGGACAATATGCACCTGGCGCTATCAAAAGAAAGATGAGAGATCAGTGTTATTTTTTGCTTCCTCATAGAGGAAGCTTTGTTTTAAATTATCGATGCTTGTAAAGCAGATATACGTATCTTCATGTACCTGGTGTATCATCGCATTTCTCGATTCGGCTTTTGCCGGTCAAACTATACTGCGGACCCTTCTCCAAATTCACCTTCTCTGGACTATATGCTCCAGGCGCTCGAAAAAGAAGAAATATGTTGTAAAATAATTAAAAGTGGACGCGTTTATTATAAGTGCACATAGAAAAATTGGAAATAAAATGTTCGTACGTATTGTTCAATTGCTTGCAATTAGTATTTTCCGATCTTATAAAACTATTTATATTAGAAAGATAAAATAAAGTATTGTGTACAAAATTATACAAGAGAAAAGATTCGCTTTGATGAATGAAGATAATAAAATTTCTTTTGGAAATCTTCGAGGATCTATGTACGTGCTCACTCATATCTATCTAATTGGAATTTTATTTTTCATCTCTTGTATTGTTTTTTCTTGTATTATACCTGGTGTATCGCTCGGCTTATCAAGCGGCGTTCTAAGTCCGAACGTGAATTGCGGTGTGCTGTCCAGCCTCGTTTTTTCGGGACGATAAGTACCTGGAGCTAGACACTTGACGATAAATTTTACAAGTTCCACCGTAAACGGCAATTTTTTCTACTTGTATTACTACCAAGTTTTTGGGATTAATACACGTGGAGAGGCATATTAACGGTGTAAAGTATGGGGAGGAGGGGGGCAGGAATTCAACATATATCGCGAGACATGCAACAATATACTTATACGACGACAAGCGACACTACTATCAATTTTATGTATATGCGACTACATGTCAGCTACGCTAACAATTTAGTGCGCATTACACATTAATTTCTAAATATTGAATTACGAGAATATACGTTTCCTTTGTTTACCGACTACATTAATTGATCTATATTAATCGCACACAATTACTTTTAGCTAGAATTACTTTTAGCTACGATTACTTTTAACTCTAAATGCCACACGTGCATAGTTAATTGTTGCGGATTTTAAGACTAGAAGTAGAATACTCAGAGGCAGAAAGTGGAATACTGAAAAATAAAAATTGTTACTACCAAGATTTTGTAGTCATAATATGAACCACTCTGAGAGATTTACAGTGCTTAAAAATCTCAAATTTATTCACACGTTCATATCGTTAAATTACGTGAGTCCTAATGTTTATTAAAGAAACCACGTTTTTTGTACCTAAGCAGCAATTCTTCGATGATAATAGTTTCAAATATCGACTTTTGAGGTGATAATCCTCAAATGAAGTCCCATAGCTAATCGCCAATTAGTTGCAATGACATCGATTTTCCTAAACATTATTTCATTGACATAATAACATAATATATAGTGCATTTCTCTATATATAATTTATGCAATTTATTAATTATTAAGAAAATTTTTAGAATATTTCTAGAGCTCCGAAAAATAATCTATTAATAAAAATTAATATTCTTCGTGTAATTGAAACGAAAGAATTATTTTAAACAGATGAAATGGAATGACATTCAGTGACAATCATCAAATGACATGTAATTATTGCACACACAATATCCCGGTAAAAAATTTTTCATATATAAACATATATAAACATATACAAACAGTTAAACATATACAGTGTCTCAAAACTACCGGAAAATATTTTAATAGCATATTCTGGAGGTAAAGTAGAGTAAAAAATCCTAATACGAAAATGTCGAGGTTACAGTAGTTCTTGAATTATAACCGATCAAAGATAACCAGTAATTTCGCATAGAATTTGCGCGCTCAGGCCCGTAGTTACACAGACACGCGCATTGATCTGTTATTAATTTTTACAGTTAACATTGATTTTCATTACACAGCTGATTGTTAATAGCATTAGTAATTATTATTATTATTAGAATAATTAAATTTAATTTGCACACATGTGAGAAACAAGGTTTTTTGCATTTTTGACATGGCAAGTAATTATGAAAATTAATTAATTATTATTTTATTTTAATGAAATCGTGTGATTATAATATAAACCAAGGAAATAAGATTAAATCGTCCATATTTATTCAACAATTTAAATTTTTATTAAAATCATAAATCTTGATTTATAAAAATTATACAATTTTACTTCTCTCAGGACTTGGAAACTTGAGAAAGGATATACTTAAAAAAGAAAAATAATAATTAAACAATCTTCATGAATCTTTACTTTAAAAACAAAGACAAATATTACTTTTTTGAAAGGAGTATTAGATTTAATAATTTTCTGTAGGTGGAGTAATTAGTAAAGTATTTAAATTTTTATTAAAATAAAAGATAAAATGATTTGATTAGATTTTTTGATTCTTTTTTTTTGATTTTTTTTTATTTGATTTGATTTGATTAGTCACGTATTCATATCAGATAATTTATTCATATCATTTATAAAAATTCATACATATACATAGTACTATCTGTATGTATGAATTCTATAAATAATATGAATAAATTTTTTAAAAACATTTTTCGAGTTGATATATTTTCCCCTTGAGACGACGAGTACAACGAATATAACATTATGTTTTTGTAATTGTTTATAACAATTTTGAAATAAACAATTTGTTAACAAATAAGTAAAAATGAGAGAATGTGTTGAAAACAACTTTGCTATAATTTATGGATCAATAATAATGCGAAAAATCACGTGTATTTTAATGGAAAATAATTATTTCCGTGTAAAAAAGCATTGTCCAACCTGTGCGCAATCGTATAACTTCGAGCGTCAATAAAAAAATCACGGTTTATCGTACGAAAAAAATGCAAGGGTCCTTTTTTGTTGCAAATTTCGTCCCCAACAAGATGCATATGATAAGATTCGTCTCAAATATATTCTAAGACCTAAAAACAGCAAAAAACTAAGACTATTCCAAAAAGTTCAATTTTTTGCTTACATAGCTACAAAATAAACAAAAAAGGTCTAAAAAATCGGTTGCACCATGAAAAGTATCTTTTGTAGTTCTCAGATGATGTATGATTTTTTGGGAATTTTTAATTCCATTTTAAATGACGGAAAAAATCACCAGCGCAACATGAAAAAAACGACGGAATCAAGGGTTTTCGAGATCCGAGTTTTGGAGTTTGACGGCGCGTGCAAGCTAAACGACTGACTTGACGATAAATGTTGTTCGGATCATTATTGTAGATAATTTTACGGTCTAGAAAAAAGGTACGTATAGTTTGTTTTACCCTATCTTGCTTAGTTTTCCAGATATTTGAGAAAAAACAAAAAAAGTTGCGTTTTTTATTTATAACATTGTTAATAACTTTTTATTTCCCGTTAATTTTGCGAAGCAAAATAAATCCCACTTATAGCACCTCAAACCAAAGCGATTCATGGTGGTTGTAGCCTGTGAAGACTAATAATTGGAAGGTTAACCCCCTAAGTTAGTCTAATATGACTGACCTATTACTAATTACTTCACCTACAGAAAATTATTAAATCTAATACTTCTTTCAAAAAAGTAATATTTGTCTTTGTTTTTAAAACAAAGATTTATGAAAATTGTTTAATTATTTTTTTTTTCAAGTATATCCTTTCTCAAGTTTCCAAGTCCTGAGAGAAGTAAAATTGTATAAACAATTTAAATTTGTATAATTTTTATAAATCAAGATTTGCAATTTTAATAAAAATTTAAATTGTTGAATAAATATGGACGATTTAATCTCATTTCTTTGGTTTATTATAATCACACGATTTCATTAAAATAAATAATAATTAATTAATTTTCATAATTACTTGTCATGTCAAAAACGCAAAAAACCTTGTTTCTCACATGTGTGCAAGTATTAAATTAAATAATTTTAATAATAATAATAATAATTACTAATGCGCGCTATTAATAATCAGCTATGTAATAAAAATCAATGTTAACTGTGAAAATTAATAACAGATCG
>NJRP01000750.1:41089-52606 GCA_003063835.1 Aphaenogaster floridana | reverse complement strand
GAAAATGATCAGAACGTCCAGGTTAGTATGTCATATAAATGCTACAGATATTTATATATACAATAACGTGTATACAGTCCTGTTATTAACATGGCGGATGGTCACGTGATCTCCACGCGGAGATCAAAGGTGCCGACATGGAGTGCACCTACTGGTTATACTGTGATATAACTATAATGGAGAGGGCACTGAGTCGGGATTACGTGCACCGATCGAATTCGAATTCGAGAAGGAATACGCCATCTGATACCATTCTTCGTACATGACTAATCTATGGTCTGGGAGGAACTATCCTATGATAAATAAGCATGAACTAAGAAAACTGTAGAGCAGAAACACATTAGAAGTCGACTGATCGAATTCGATAGTGCACGTAATCCCGACCCAGTGCCCTCTCCATAGTTATATCTCAGTGTGTATAGTTTATGTCACACATACTATAGCTTTTCAGCACACCAGAGTTATCTGGGTGTAATTCCTGACGAATTGATATTATAATATTGACACCGACGAGATATTATTAAAGACCGACAATCTTATGGAAGTTGCGTGTCCGTTAAAATGTAGACAATTCAATATAATATTAATTTTATGATTTATCATTAATATAATCAGTGTTTTCCGTTATCTGGATAAAATTATCTAGATTTTCATCTAGATGCGATTATTATTTATTTTATCTTTTATCTATATAATTAAAGTATGTGGCATCTTTATCTGTATCTCAGATAAGAAAAGTAGTATATTTTATCTAAAATTATTTAAGATAATGTAATCAGTGCGCACTGAATGCAATTTTTCTCAATACCGTGTATATTGAGAAAAGTTTTTTAAGTTTAAGTTTAAGTTTTTTTAAGTTTATATATTATAAATACATTTTATTTTTTTATTTTTGGTCTTTTTTAAAAAATTAGTGTTATAAATATATGGTTTACAGAGGTTTACACTATAGTAAAGTTTTTGTTTAATAATTGATTTACAAAGAAAATAAATATATGTATATACTTTCTTATACATTTTTATTATATAATGTATTAATATTAAATATATGCCTATATTTTCTGTAGTTGTCTCGAATATATTATTTTTATATATCTTAAATTGTTTTAAATATCTTAAAAGTACCTAGATAAAACACTTAACTAATTCATCTTTTATCTAGATATACTCAAACCGGAATTAACTTTATCTTATCTGAGATACATGCTCGTATATTTTATCTAATCTGTATCTAGATTATTTCAAGTTATCTAAGCGCAACATTGAATATATGGTGCTTTCCATTTAGTGACACAAGTCGACACAAACGTCGTTTTGTCTCTTTCTTACATTCAATGAGTAACGAAGACAGAACGATACTTATGTCGACTTGTGTCACTAAATGGAAAGCACCCATAATGTATCTTACAATTAGACACACACACACACACACGCACGCACGCACGCACGCACGCACGCACGCACGCACGCACGCACGCACGCACGCACGCACGCACACACACATGTTTGATTATCGGTCGAGTAATAATTCGATAGAAAAAAAAGTTATTTTGTGGTAACATATGCGTTATAAATATGCGTGCTTATTTATAAAACATTTGTATATGAATAAATCATGAATATAATACTTTGTTACATGTTAATTGCTCAGATATTTATGACAGCAAAAATTTATATCAATAATCGGTAATATCGATACTCTTCAATTATCTCCGGGCCCTCGGGGTCTCTTTGGTGATTACGAAAATGTACACCAGGATTGTGTCCACGTTTTGAAAATTGACCAATCGCATTGATCAATTGGCTGAATTGTTCAAATGCGATTGGTCAATTCTCTCTTCGTCTGAGGGTGCTATTTCATTTGTCGTACGACAAAATTTTTAAACACGTTGATTGGCTGCTGGATAGAGAAATTCTCGAGTCTCTATCTCGCAGCCAATCAACGTGTTTAAAAATTTTGTCGTACGACAAATGAAATAGCACCCTGAGATCTCGGACCGATTTCTAGCACAGTGGACACAAGACTTTAGGCTTGTGTATATTGTCTGCAGGGTATTCAGATATTTATATCAATAGTCGATAATATCGATATTCTTCAATTATTTCCGTCAGCCACCGGCGGGCTGACAATTGACTGATATGTATATATGTATAAAGACGGCCAGCCATGGGTAAATTTTCGTGAGTGCACCTCGACGTCGGTGATAAGAATTATCGACATATTTCAGTATTGTATTTCATTATATACCTAATAGCGAAAGTTTAATTTAATTATCATCCGAGTGAGATTAAATGCGCGATATACGTTCCGTTACACCAGCCGTTATACATTATACATTTGCAGCATAGTCAATTTTGGTTGCTTAGCCAACTGTAGATGTTTGATTACCGTTATTTTGTACCGTTGCGAATTAAACGTCGTTGCCATTAAACGGTGCCTAGAGAGAAACCATTTTACTTCTTGTCGAATCAATGATTAATTAGAGCATGTATATGAACTAATCTAAATATTATGCGCATATAAATTATTTCGATTGTTAAGCATATATACTTGTATACGCTTGCGTATATAAAAATTTCAAAGGTTTGTTCGCGTTGCTTGCACTTTCCACACTTGTATGTCTTTCTTTTTCTCTCCAATGCCCACATATACATATGTCGCTATATATCTCGCTTTAAGTGCAGAAAATATTAGGGAGTGCAAGCAACGCGAATAAGGGCTCAGACACAATGAAAGGAATAAGGAACAAGGAATTAAACATAAGGAATTGGGATGTGGAAGAAGGAAGAAAGAAGATATCTTCCTTCTTCCTTCTTCCACATCCTAATTCTCTATGTTTAATTCCTTGTTCCTTATTCCTCTCATTGTGTCTGAGCCCTAAGACTATGTACCCATCATTTCTATTCTGTGCACAAAGGAAATTTTACTTCAATTTCTTTGTTGTAAATGCATGAATGCATGGCTTACGGACGACAAAAAATGAGCTTTATTCTATAAAATTGACTTTTTATATCTTACAGTTTTCGAAAGAATTAAATGTAATATAACCTCGATTTCCTTAACAGGATATACATTACATACAGTACAATTGTAACGGAATAGCGAGCGATGTAATTAAATATATGGAGACAAAATGGGAGACAAAAAATTCCGTTACTCCAGTAGCGCAGAGATTTATTTTTATATTTAAAAAGCACAATTCCATTTCATCATTAATCTTCTAACACGTTGTACATGCATTATAATTGGCAGTATTCTAGATTGTTTCCTACATTATTGATGTTAGATACAATGACTTTCATAAAAAGATACGGACAAATAAATATATATATATATATATATATATATATATATATATATACACACACGTGTGTCTCTAAAGTTGAAATATAAAAGTGCAAAAACCAATGATTCGATATATATGATCATACAATTAGTTACAAGTTATTCGCGAATTTACAAATACATATGTGCAATGTGTGGTCTACAATGCGTTAAGTAAAAAAAAGATGAGATTTTACACTGTTAAACATTAATTTCTTTTCGTAGTTCTATGAGCGTCACATTTTTTGCAAATATATATATAGGTCACTGGATCACATACGCGTGGCAGTTTTAACCGCGTATCAACGACTGCATTCCCAAGCGAGTCCGGTATGAGGATATGGAGAGAAACGTTGCGAGAGCGTGACCAAATTACGCGTTCGATCAAGTCAATTCGCAGTCTCGCGAGCGAGAACACATGATTTTGTAAGAAAGATTCTATTTTTTCTCACGTGTGCGTGCGCGCGCGTAGTGTATGCACATGCACGTATACGTAGCCACATACTTTCCGTCAACAAAAAATATAACTTTGAGAACAGTTCTTTTTTCGTAATGTTTACTATTAAATTTCATTTATATTTATATCTCGAAGCATTCAAGAATTTAAGTTTCCTTTGATGTTTATTGCCAGTGTAAATGTTTACGGCAATTTTTTTATTCAACAACTTCCAATGCCATAAGAACTTTTTGGCAATGGTGTAGTTTAATGCATTTATGCTAAAAGAAAATCAAGTTTTCTTGGCGAGAGAAATATTATGTATCAATGATACATAATATTCAGAAATATTGTATAAAACTATAAATTGATAAAATGGTTATTCATAAGTATAGATAATTCCTTTTTTTTCAATTTTACCAATATTTCGATGCAACTGTTGTGGATTGATGAAGTAGGAGGCCAGTTTTAGTCTTGGATAATACATTCGCCGGTTCGGAGTATAAATGAAGGACAATGACCTAATTGTGTGCAGAAACGCGTCGTGCTTCTTCGATGGTCAATCATCGCGCGTGTAATTCATATTTTATTATTTACAAGTCTAGAACTACGTTAAATTAACTTATTATTTTATCTTACCGAGATACGTAAAAAAAAGAAGAAAAAGTCGAACAATTTCTAATAACGGGAACATTGCAGTTTTGCATGTTGCAGTTGACAACAGCGTAATTTATAATGAAGGTAAGATATGTATCGTGCAAAAATTAGACATTGTTCATCGAAAGTAAGTGCTGTTACGTAATTTCTTCAGAGCGTTATAAAAAATATTTACAAAAGATTCATGCAATCTATTATGACATATATATATATATATATATATGCTATTGTATAATAATAAATTTGTCTGAAATATACGAAAGACCTAAAAGAGCTTAATCGAGATTGTTATGGCGATGTGTGGCAAGTGTGCGATATATTAGATATATTGACGACGTGTAAAATAATCATCATTAATTTTATATAACAAATTAACTCACCATTGATAAATAACGTCTATAATATATAGTATAAATCCCTCCCCTCCCTCCGTTCCCTATTCATCATTAATGATAAGAGTTATAATTGATGTCAATTTGGTGATTTATATTTAGTACAGAGGCTTTTTAACAATGAGTATTGTCTGAAAAATTTAAAGGCAGATTCTTTTTGTCTAGAAAATCTTACGTTTCGATCTATTCGCTGCTCAATAGAGAGCGGATAAGAGGATTCGCCCATCAGTCGTTTAAAGATTGATTAACTAAGCTTTTGTCATCGATATGCAATATTAGATTAGATGTGGTCAACACATCTTATCGAAGACAGATAATTTCTATATTTTCACGTACATTTTCTTCTCGCTCTTCGAGCTGGTTATGCTCGCTTTTCCCGCGAGCAGTCGAGCACCAATGTGGCACAATGTCCCACATTTAGCGCACTAACGATTTGCGGCAATTTTCTCTTTGGTTTTGTGGGTATGCGTACACGTGCTTGTTCGTGATGCTGTAACGTAAAGATCGTTTCATTTTTACGTTTACATTTTGAAAATGATAGAAACAATTTCTCTCTCTCTCTCTCTCTCTCTCATTGTCAGTTTTTCTTATGAAATTTTTCGGAGGAAGCGCGATAGAGAATCAATTCGATACGCTGCAATATAAATGAAATTGTAGACAACCAGTTGGATTTGCTGGCTCCTCGCCGTGTGCATCTGCCTTTCCGAAGCGAAGAATAAGATTAGGAGACCGTTATCTCCACCGTACGCTCCTACGCTGATATTAAAAAAACCTCGGCCTATCAGTCAAAGAATATCTATGGGAAACACCATTCATATTGGTGGTAGTCTGTCTCATCAGAGAGTACCTTACAAGCACGCCAATTACAGGTGAGAAGTTTTAAATACGCATTTTTCTTTCCGTTACAATTTCTTTCGTGACGATTTTATTTTCAATGAATGAATTTTAGAATTCGTCGGCCGATATACAACGTTTTGCCGACCAGCTGGAAGAATCAAATTCCAATGCGAGCAGTATCTCCGAATAACCGTGTGATTTTACCACAACGTGCTCCCACTAAAGAATTTTATTCTATAAACAAGGTACCGGAATACAGTCCGGAATACAGACCAGAGCTAGTAATTTTGCCACCTACTCATCGAGGAGGTGTTGATGATGACAAAGGACCCATCCACACGATTCCGGCACCAAATTTGAGCTTGGCGGATAAGCCTTACGACACAGCCACCAATTTGGAAGATATCGCGGATCACCGACCATACTCGAGCGATCTCAATTACCATGCTCAATTATCTGCACAAAGTAAGTATAAATTTTCATTACGTTATTAAGTCATATCTTGAGCTAGGTATCGAGATGTCAAGATTCAGATGATGACTCTCGGTGGATGTTACTTTTGCACAGATCCTAGAAGAACCACCTTTGGATCAGCCACTATTAGCAGCAGTCTATCGTCGCAAGGAACAGCGACGAGCTTGATTCCGTCGCAATCACATCAATACGAAGTTACGGAAAGCAATGATGTGACTCTAAAGGAACATCAAACTGTCCAGCCGGCCATCTTTCAACCACAGGACTTGGATATGACGAGGCTGTACTCGATTATAATTAATAATCCTCAGCCGCAATCTAACGAGCTTTTTGCAAATCACCCCGTTAATTCAGATACAAGTCAAGTTATAGGTCCGAATGTACAATTTGGCCAGTCAAACATGCAAATGCCAATGCAAACGAATCTTCATAGTTCCCTACACGTTGGATTTCCTTCCGCTGCCATACCGCAGGCACCGTACGCTATAGCGCAGCAGATACCAACGGATCTTCACGTAGGGCATCCGGCTCCAGCAGGGCCACCGTTATCAGCTTCACAACTTTATGATCTGTTGAATAATTTTCCACACAAACTCGCAGGTATACAACTCGATATTCAACAGGTAGTGTGAGCTATACAAAATGCATGATATATGTATAGGCTGATATAGGAGGAAGTCGCAACGCGCAGTTAGGTTGCATAGGTTGCATTGTAGGAAGTGAGAGTATAAGCCCATTATTCGTTCAATATTATAGCGTTTCTTTGGGCTGTTTATTTCTTTTGAGAGCTTGTAAAATCGGAATTAACTATTAATTCGGACAATATTCAGTTTGAAATATTTATCGAGAAAAGATTTCGCTTGACTGAAAAGATCAATTTATTATATTCAATGATTTATTATATCAATTTATTATATTCATGAGAGAATAATAATTATAATCGCAGTTTCTTTCTCTACGGCAGAGTGCCGATGCTAGAATAAAAGTTATTTGTCGAATTCTTATGATTATCAGATCAGCAACACATCCTTCAGCCACAAATTGGCCAAACACTTCAACCAGACACAGTGACAGGCTTTTCTCAACCGCAAATGCACTCCTTCAATTATGATGAACAGACTAATCAGCTACAACAACGGCGACAGCAGCAAATTTTACCTGATCAAGATTACGCCTCCGAAAGTGTCACGGCAGATTATAATCTCGATCCAGAATCTTCGATAGATATACGTAAGAAAAATGACAAAGTACACTCTAGCGAAGAACTTACATATCCTGTAGATGGAGGCGAACAATCTGAAAATAATATTGAATACGGAGAAATGATCCATCAAAGAAATCCGACTACGTACTTCGATAAAGTGGCCGACAATAATGCTATGTCGACAAGATTCTACACGACACTTCCCAATAGAGAAGCTGCTGAAAAATTAGCCGCGCTGGCCGCTGCCGGTAATGTTAACAGTCGTCTCATTGGCCAGCTTCGGAAACAACAGAAAAAAACAGAAAAACAGAAAGACGAACCAATGCCGCTTAATCATAAGAACGATGACGATGATGACGATAACGTAGCAAATCAACGTGGTAAGTCGCAGATCGCTCGTGATCAACAGCAAGAATATAATCAACCGAAATCAAATCAGAATAGTCAGCAGCACCGCCGTAGACAGAGTTATAGAGTACAAAACAATGAAAAATTACCTCTACAAATTACGGTACCTGACGAGAATGACTACATTACCAGTGATGATGATCAAAGTAGTGCAAGGAAAGACGATATAGATATCGAGTACGAGTATGAGAATGAAAATGGAGAGATCGAAGATACGCAATCGGCGACTTTGCTCGATGGAAAAACGTCACGCGATAATGAATCCCATATTGAGTTTGGCAGCCGTTTGCGTCCTTAGAAAACTGGGAAGCAAAAAATATTATCGTGCGCGCGCATACATATGTTACATTAACAATTGACAATTGTCAGAAAAAGATAGCGGTAATATATTGTAAATTAATAATTTATTTAAAGTTATTTATGTTCGCAGAAGATGCGTGTACACGTAACGCTATACGTATTTACTATCCCGTTGACGAACAATCGGTGAAAATCTTTGTCAATTGCAAAATTTCACTCATACTGCTTCGAATATTCGCGCGCATCATCGTTTAGTAAGGGCATACATATCTATGCGTATATGTAATGGATAAATCAACACCATCAATTTTGATATATATATATATATATATATATATATATATATATATAACTGATACTTCACTCTAAGTACAAATTATTAGTCCGCTAGGTCTATCTTTAACTTTCTCTCGCCTATGAAAACTTGGTATTTAGAATTTAGTATTCAAAATTGTCATACAAATTGTCGAACAAATGTCTCTACGCAAAATTGGAAGGGTAACTCAATTATGCGATTTATTTTTTTTGTTATTACTGTACATTTGCAAAAACAAAAAAATTACTGTACTTAGTAAAATATACAGGGTAACTTACATTAGACTCCTGTCGATTCGCATGAGTTTCGTTTTAGACGTTGTAGGAAAATAAAGAAGGGAACACTACTACAAGTGATCTATAAACCATGGCCTACCGTCATTTGCAAGCCGTTTCGTGAGAATGTCACAACCGGTCTCTGTTACCAAAAGCGTATGCTCAAATTGTGCTGACCATTGACCATCCAATGTAACAGCAGTCCAATTGTCGGGCCATGTTTCATCCTTCCATGTGCCTTGGGATATCATTGGCTCGATTGTGAAGCAGTGCCCAGGTTTCATAACACCTACCGCTTTATTTTCTAGATAACAAAATTTATACAACTTTTTGATCGAAAGGATAAATTTACTAACTCTGACATCATTATGGGGAAGCTACTTACTGGCATAATGCGGTACATTCGGCGCGGTATGAAACAAACGATGAATTCCATGGCCACAATAGCTACGGACTACACTAAAACCATGCGCCTGTGCATGCTTTTGAATGATGTTACCAATCTCTCTGTATTTTTCACCAGGTTTCACAATGTCAATAGCCTTAGACAGGCATTCATACGTCACTTCTACTAACTTTTTTACTTCCGGTTTCACCGTACCCACTAAAAAGGTCTCGTTCAAATCTCCATGAAAACCATTGTGATATACCGTAACATCAACTGGGAAGAAGCAATAATTAGGTGATATCTCTCTGACACGCTTGAGAGAAAAAAATCCATGATATACAATTAACAAGTTAACAATGACAAATTTATACCATTGCAAATATCGCCATCCTGCAAGGATCGGGTATCAGGTATACCATGGCAAATCACTTCGTTGACAGAAGTACAACAGCTAGCAGGAAACTGATAATAATTTAACGGCGATGGATAGCAATCTCTTTCGATACAAGCTTCGTGCACCACTCTATCAATTTCAGCAGTTGTAATACCAACGTCACAGGTCTTTGCAGCTTCATCCAAAACTTCTCGACCAAGCTACGTAAAATTCAATTTAGAATATATTAAAAACGAAGAACATTAAACTTGTAATACAGAGTCTCAACAATGTCCCTCTCTGCATTGTATCCATGTCACTCGAGCACAGCGAGCACATACAGTACCTTACACGCAACCCTCATGCCTTCGATTTCTTCATCATCGAGAATTTTTATTTGGCCGGAACCTTTTACCGCTTGTTCACTGAGCGGTATCCCAGCTGGATGTAAGGCATAGTCTGGTCGAGCGATACGCTCCGGAACTTCTCTACGTTGTTCTTTTTTATATGGCCGTAATTTTCCAGTATAATTGTAGGTTGGCCAAGGATTATAAGCGTCGGGACTTTTGTTTCCATTTTCTCCTTCTGATTATATGCAAATGTATTATATGTACCAAGAAAAGTCATTAAAGTTAATAAAATGGCACGCACTCACGCACGCACGCAAGGTACTCACTCGCCAACTGATGGATAACTTTATGCGTTTTCCAACTACCTTTGAAACAATTCTGAAAGATTAGGGTGCTACATTAATTGGCCAATCTAACAAACAAATATCTTTCACTCGAGAAAATGTAAAACTGCTCGATATGAAAGTGATAACAAAAGTAGCAATTAAATAAGGAGGCAAGATATAAAGTCGGATCAAAAATAATAATAGCTTTGTAGAAAATTGTATGTGGGGAGTATGCAAATGCGTGCTGCAAATGTGACATCCAATAACGGGTTTATTATCTATGGATAGCTTAGTGATAATTCTCTCGTAAGTTGAAATGCTAGGGATGGATGCCCGCTATCCTCGCGCATATATTATAAAAAATTTTAAGGGAAGAATGTTGTATTCCGCTCAGAAACGTCAGAAACAAGAGATCGAACCAATAACAAAAAAACTAATCCTAGAATAATAAATTGGATAATAAATCGGTAGTGCACTGGACTCTTAAGCGAGGCTCTTGATGGACTCAAGTCCAATAGTAAAAATCTCGGCAGCTACTAAAACGTTAGGACATTGGATTCCGACTGACCGACTGATTGATGACATTTAATATATGCCACAAATACATAACGGAACAAGATTGGATAAATTGGAGAAGCGAAATAACCAATTTAACCTAAAACAGTGTAGCGATTAACGCATCTTACTTGGCTGCAGAAATATGAACCCTGGATGCCGATTTTCAAGCAAGTTGGACATTGCAGACTCGCAACGGCGTTACAGCCGGGTGTCTCGCACATTCCAAGTGCTATCGACATTATCTATCAATTAAATTTTTCTATTGGTCGTGCACACTGCACGGTGCAACGTTGCTGAACGTCGCGCACGTCGCGTATGGTCGCGTACTGTGCAAGTCGTCCGTGCCTCGTGGTGCAAGTGGTGTAGTAGTGTTGGTGTAAGATCAGGGGCTCAATTCTTGAATTCATTCGCAAGAGAAACGTATGCGCAAATTCAGCTCTTACAGAAAAATTGCAAGTTGATTGGCTATTGCATGACTTTTAGCCAATCAACTTGTAGATTTTCTGTAAGAGCAGAATTTGCGCATACGTTTCTTTGGCGAATGACTTCAAGAATCGAGCCCCAGGTCAACGTAATTCGAGACGATAACGAAATCTGTTTTATCTGTTGAGAGATGCTATATTTGTGCTGCCCTCTTTCAATTTTATTACAAGTTAAAATTGTCCGAAATTTGACTTACAAGATAATACATATACAGGGTGTCCCATTTTAAAGGATCCTGCAGTGCTATATCTCGCGAATCAATGATTTCATTGAAAAATATTTCAAGTATAACTTACTCTGTTTCGAGGGGGACATCTTATGATAGATAATTGCATATTGCAAATTGCATAATTTTTTTGAAAAACAACCATGTATTTCCCCCCCCTCTCTCTGTCCCTCCCTCCCTCCCTCCCTC
>NJRP01000750.1:20740-32731 GCA_003063835.1 Aphaenogaster floridana | reverse complement strand
CGCAAATGACGATTATTCGGCTCAAAACTCGACATTTTCGCACACAAAAGAATATATTATACTGATAAAAATTCACTAATATTTCAAGGTTATGTTGTTGACAGATGTCCAACCTTACGGTAATGGCGTTTTACATCTGACAATTTTAACCATAACTTATTGGTGGCGCCAACTTTTGTCAAACGGCGGAAACTTATTTGTACACCTAATAACTAATATGTAACATCTATATAAACTAAATCACGCTTTATATAATGTGAAGGTAATTTTTACGTTCTCGTTATATAAAAATTTTGCCCTCATTCAAAAATACAAGTAATGGTATATACATGTTAAATATATGACTTCATAATTCATGAATGTTACATATATGTTACATTCATTGCAGTTATGTAAAAGAAAACAGTAAAATTACACAACTCTAACATAACTGTTATGATATATTTGTTATGTATTTTATGTTATTTTCTAGTTATATAGCAGCAACTGAATGTGTCGACTGAAGCAGTTATGTAGAAGAAGACAGAAAAATTACACAACTGTAACATAACTGTTATATGATGTATTCGTTATTTTCTAGTTACATAGCAGCTACTGCGAATGTGTCGACTGGGACGTTTTTCAAATTTGCGAGTCAAATCATTTTTTTCTAATTGACCGATTGACTTCCAACTTGGCACAGATCTTCAAAACAAATTTCTTTTGATACTGAAACTGTAAAAAAATTTATGGTTTAACCAATTTTTTGTAATTCCCTGAAAACGATGCAAATTTTTGGTGAAAATCGATACTTTTACTTTGACAGGCCGCCATTTTGTTATTTTCACACTTTGAGGTATATTAGTGGTTCAGTACCAAAAACAATATTTAACGAGTAAAACGAACTTTGAATTTTTAACTTCAGTCCTATAGAACGGAAATGAGAACTCCCGCAAATTGACCATGTCATCGCGGACGATCATTGGTTGAAATGTAATAGCGGGAGAAGGAGCTCAATATGAATGTAAAATTTCACAGACATTCATAAAATATATATCTTTTGTGTGTTAAAAATTTAAAACGATTGAGTAAATAGTTTTCCTTAAAAAAATTCCTAAAAACACCTTATTTTTTCGATTTCTGCACAAGACTCCCCCTTTGATGAATATCCACTTTTATTGAAATAAAATATCGCGACTTTTACTTTTCCTTCTTGTGTTTTCATTTGCGTTTTCATTCTCCAAAGGCCTATATTGCATTACTGCGACATATTATGAAATGATTTATTTATGTCTCTTGTCCTTGCTTCTATCGCATTTAGTGTAATATTTTTCCACTCGAAATTTCTTATAATATATACGAGATGGTAAAAGGTCCGGAAATCGTAGGACCAGTGTTTGTTTGACAAATGATTGCTCTGCCATCAATCTGTTCTATATTTCCAGATGTATATCTCTATGCAAGAGAACATCACATTCATAAATTTAATTCTTTTAAAATTAATAATAATTAATGAGAGGAGAAGACATAACGTATTATCTATAATACTTATATTACAAGAGGTCGCATAAAAAAGAAAAAGGTCAAAGAAACGAAAAATGAGTTTTCTCGCATAATATATCAAATATTCAAATATGATATACAAGTGATAGACTTTTTTTATGAAACATTTTTACGATTGCAGGGAATTTCCATTTGTATTTGGTACACCATCTGAATTGCTGTCACTTAATTATCAATTTAATTTTCGTGAATCTATTTTCAATTTCTTAAGAATATAGACAAGAGTAAAAATACTCGTTTCTTGTAAAAAATCACGAAAAATTTGCGAAAGTAAATGCGCGTCTGAATTTTTCCTTTATAATGAGAATTAATCCGTAACGAAATTTATTTCAGACGAGACCAAATAATTTTTTGACAATTTGCAATTCGCGAAAATGATCTTCCACATTATTAAAAAAAGAAAACAAAAGATGTCGAATCGTGTAGAAAATACGAAGGAAGATTTTATTTCATTTTTTATTAGATTATTCTTTGGGTCACACACACACACACACACACACACACACACACACACACAGATATTATTGTCACACAATTACAACCAATGTTAAGCAGTGAAATTGTTGAGGGGTGAATTAGAATGAGAGGGTAATGAAAAAATTTGCTTTCTGCCTTTTATATTATTAATGATTCTTATTAATATTATATACTTATCTTTTTGAAGCAAATGAGCAGAGATCATAACAGGGTGCAGATCTCATGACTGCAACTCGATACTTGACCGATACGGATTGTCGCGTGGGATATGAAACACGTGTTCCAAGGGCGCAGGACCAAACGCAACCCTGAATCCTTTTGGAATATTTATTAACATAATTCTCTTAAATGGTCAACACAAGTTTATTATTTTTTGTGCATATTTAAATAGTACTTTTGTGCGTGCGTGCACGTATGTGCGCTTGCGTCCGTGACCGTGTGTAAACAATTAAAGTACTTGTTTGAGATCATATGTCTTTTATTTTAAATATCTCTGTGTCTTGTATCTCTCAGGGAATTATTGCGATGTAAATGAGTTATGGCTTGTTTTTTTCTAAACCAGCAATAATTGTAGATTAATTGTAATATTCAATAAGTCACGGATCCTATCATCAAAAGACGTAGTTAAATCGAAGACAATCGTTTAATATAGTGAAACACATGCACGTTTTCATGTAATAATAAAATTTTATTATTTTATCAAATAATATTATTAGAATATATTATATCAAAGAGGAGATTTGTTTCGACACTACTGGCCAATTTTATTTTAATTTAAAATGTCACGAGATTTGTTTCGACCATGGATTCTGGTCCTTCTCAAGTGATTAAATTAAGATTAATTATATGGATCATACACAATTACATCCAATGGAAATGACAATGTTCCAAAAATATGTCAAAGTCTAGAGAAATATGCAGAGTGTCATAGTTGAATAAAAATGTAAAGTATAAAATAGTCGTCATATAAAATTAAGGTAGTCAAAAAATTATTTCGCACACAGAAATTAAGTCATAGCGCACGAACGGCTATCAGCAGACTGGTATTATATTATATCGTAATATATTATATCGTTTAAATAAAACTCTGTTTCGATCCTCTCCCTCCCGACCCTAAAAATATTCGTATATCTTTATGCAATGAGAAATCTCTTGGATCCGTTCCCATTTTTTCAAGTGCGGAAGCTCGGTCAGTGTCTCGGCCACCCTCGTGCTGTGCAGTTTGCGAGGAGGGGACTGGTTGGCATCCCCTCTGGATACACATATATATCCCCCTCCTTCTCCATCCCTCTCTCGACTTAATGTCAGTATGAGCGCGCGCTTTCGAACGACGCGTTCGTGTCTGCCGTGAGGGATACGATCAGTCTGTTCTCCATGTTCTCCACGCAAGGATGATTGCCGTTCGCTCCGTCCGGCGAATCATAACGTGAATTTTAATTGTTTATTAGTCGGGCCAAATTATGCGTTCGGGATAACGCGTGGTAATTGAATGTATATGTAGACATTCCGCGTAAACGAGAATTCCGTTCTTCCGCGTCTCTTACGAGTTGTCCTCACGTGTCATCGCCAGATGAAAACGTGCGGGATGCTAATGTGATCAATGATTTGCTCAAGTCGAAAAATAAACGTTACATTTGTATGGCCGAATTCCTTTCATTGATATAAAAATGTATATGCGCGAACAGTAGCACGTTTGATTTGTTATGACCCAACTGGTATTTGAGAGACTCTTTTTGTCGTCGTCGTCGCCGTCGTCGTCGTCGTCGTCGTCGTCGTCGTCGTCGTCGTCGTCGTCGTCGTCGTCGTCGTCGTCGTCGTCGTCGTCGTCGTCGTCGTCGTCGTCGTCGTCGTCGTCGTCGTCGTCGCCGTCGTCTTCGCCGTCGCCGCCGTCGTCGTCGTCGCCGTCATCGTCGTCGTCGTCGTCGTCGTTGCCCTCGTCGTCGTCGTTGTCGTCGTCGTCGTCGTCATCGTCGTCGCCGCCGTCGCCGTCGTCGCCGTCGTATCGATATTTTATCCGATAATCCCGAGATGAGGCCATTCTTGGTACTCGCAATCGTCTACTTGCTGGCCAAGATCGTCGATTGCCGAGCCGTTGAAAATGACTCTGATGAGAATGAGCGCGGTAAACGACGACGTAAGTTCTCCGTCGAGGAATTACTCAACGCCAAGTTTCCGCACATTATCACTGGAGATTTAGACATTGATATTTGCAAGGCAGGTAAGTACAAAGAGTAAAGAGAGAAAGGTGATAATTATACATTGGATTGTCTAAAGAAAGTGCACGCATTTATAGAAAAATAAATGTAATTATTAATATTAAATCGAGTAAATTTTTTGCGCAAGGGAAACAATGGATATGTGCCGACATAGATTTTTTGATGGCTGAAAATGAGAAGGAAAACAAATTTTTAGAAATGCGGATACGAGTAACGTATATCTGCTTCTTTCTTTAACTTCAAATATATTTTGCTTTTTATTAAAATTTTAATTCAAGGACAAGTTGAATATATGATTAAAACATACTAATTCTTTAGCGTATCTCCTTTGCCTATCAAAACACTTTAGGCACTCGATATAGTCTTCTGACTTCTGACTCTACTTATTGTGTTCATAAAATACACAAAACATATTTAAAAAAATTAATTCAACGGCAGAGATAATTTAAGATAATTGGCATCAAACAAACACAGGCAATAAATAGATAGCTAATTAAAGACAAAATGTTTTTGGCCTTTAAAAGAGACATTAATTATATTCTCGAATGAATGGTCTCTGTTTTCCGTTAGGTAAAATTTCTTTTCTTTTAGAACTCTAGAGACCTACCTCATTGTATTCAACATGAATTTGACACTAAGGCTTGAGGATTGCCAGAGTAAAGAGGTAGGGATGTCTTTTCATCCTCTCGAAATGATTATCTTGGAAATGTCTCGAGAACTGTAGACGAGTCAGAGCAGTGGAGTGAAAAAAGGGGATGGAGAACGATATGGCACGGCACATTTTTCAGACGTGGTGTTGGCTTGATTTGAAAAAAAAATTGGAGCACAATTTTCCTTTAAATAGAATTGTAGATTTAATACACTAGAATATGTGTGGATGATGCTAATCGTTGTAAATAACATAATTTATAAAAAATTCGGACAAACAATTACGTTTCTTTCAAGTGCATTATCATTTTCCTCGCTTTTTGCCGTTCTCTTTTTGTCTATAAATTTCATTTTTTAAGAGCCGATTAATCTTTGAGAAATATAATAATAAAGTAAAAAAGCGATATATATGTATATCGTTACAAAAGGGCAATTGATACGACGCTGATCGTTATCGATTATTGCTAATTGCAGAAAAAATGGTAAATCTTCCGTTCGATGTTTGCAAATATAATCGTAGAATATAAATGTAGATTGCTAGCGGTAGTCTTTGAATTCTTCGTTCTTCGTGGAGAATTTTAATGACTTAAATGGAGATTAAAAGCCGGCGATGTTTCGCATAATCGATCGACCAGTAGGTTTGTATTTCCAATTCGAATACAATTTGTTTTGCATTGGAATTGCATTTTCAGATTTACTTTTACCACGCTTTTTAAATTAATAAAATTTTTCCACAATTAGAGATTTTCACATTAGATCACTCACCTTGGTAAATTGAAATTACTATTGCGACAGATATGTATGTACATACGTATATACATACATATGTATATATATGAAAAGAGAAAGATAAATTTTGATATATCATATGCGTGGTGCTATCACCATGTGAATTTTTAGGTAGTAATCTCTAATAGATTATTCGTTAGGTATATCCATTTATTAACATAATTATTTCATGCAAAAGAGTTGCAACCTAAAAAGTTTCTCTTCCTGTTACGGTTTACGAAATGTTTAGCTTCCAATTATTCGAAAGATTTGAAGAAAGTTTCCACAAAAATCAGTATACTACGTTCCACTATGTTTTATTAATGAGGAAAAAGCATGTCGCACTTCTCTATGTTGCTCTAGAAGGCTGAAGAAAAGTTGGCCGCTTGAACATCGTCGAGATCGCGTGTTCTCGTAACGCTAATGCGTCCTACTGCATGGTGTTGTCGGACACGCGCTCTTCTCTTCTCTCGATTGTATGTACATAAAATCTAACTGCATGCGCTGTGATTTCTCGCCTAAAAATGCACTCGATGAATCTTACCGTATCTCGTCTTTGAATGACTACATTTACCATTTCTTGAACTTTCGAGCGATTCAATCCATCGAATATCTTCTCCTCGCAATATTCGTTTTGAGCAACTTTAAAAGTTTGAAAACATTCCAAATGAAGAGGCTCAAAAGCATTGATATTTATTTTATCTGTAAAAAAGTTTAATTACCCATAACAAGCAATATATATTTTGCAGGACAAAAGTGCATGTTTTTTCAAAAATTTTTCGCTCAAAGAACTTGTTTCACATTAAATTTTTGTTTTTCAGCAAAACATACGTTCGTGATTTACCTTTTTCATCTGTGTTCTCTGTATTCTTTTGCCATATCTCTCTCTCTCTCTCTCTCTCTCTCTCTCTCCTGTCTTTCTTCTATTTGTTGTTTGGTACTTGCTTTCGTCCTAATTGTTTTCCTCTCTAAATTAAAAAATTTTGATAAAGTATAGACAAGTATGTTTACATAGTCTTAAAAAGTATAGTCTACGTTTCCAACTATTACAACTTTAAACGCGCAAAAAATATTTACGGTCGGAAAATTAATAGCAATGCGACAGATAATGTCGAATAAATTGATGTTATATTATTAGTATCATGCATTTCCATTACTGATTATTTTACTAAAATCAAAATTTTTGACATCACAGTCGAGCGTGAAAAGATATTATGCAGATTATTTATGTATACATGATCATGCACGATATCTTCACGAATTTATACACATTTTATAGAATGTAATTGATAGTGATATTAAAACATGTCTTACGACGTAAGAAGTTTATACCGCAAGGTGTAAAATTACATATCGAATGACTGTATCTAATGACTAATATCTAACTATCGAATGAACGAGCATACTTGAATGTTTCGTGGAAAATATTGACGCTAAATCACATTCACGCAATATTCTATTGTAAACTTATTTTAATATTATATTTAAACAAGCTGATTAGCCAATTACAACAAAACATGTAGTACCGAACATAAGTTTGCCAAAGTTATACGATTATAAAAGATATAGGAAGCAATAGAAATTACAAAATAAATGAGATATGTGGTTCTTAACAACAGTTTGCTTACAAGTTCATTGTTTGCAATAATTAATGCTGATAATATAACAAAAACATATAAATCACATGTTATCGAGAAAACGTTAGTAAATAATTTTCTTTCATATTTATAAGTAATTGAAAATAATTTTCAGCGAGATGTAATCATAAAATTAAATCTATGAGAGATATAAAAAGCATTATTTAAGTTAGCCGTTTATAAATCAATGTGAATTGATTCTCTTCGAACCTCTTGGTTAAGCCATGTAACATGCCATTCGCCTTGCTTTCCTTCTGTTTGCTTGATTATCACGTCGAGAGATAACCTTTTAACCCTTGGCACGCCTCTGGCACGCAGTTTGTGAGGCTTTTTCTTTAATTCCAGACGAGGAAACGAGATTTTGTCTTACCATTATTTAGAACAATGTTTATTGAGCATTCAAGCTCTGGATATGGTAAGCAAGCTGGCAGACTCGATAGTTGTTTCAATATATGTTGTGCTCAATTAGATGGATAAAATAATATATGACATATAATTATCGAGTTCTGTTTTAGCTCCGTTATACTTGAAACGTTTATAGTTCACACACACATAAACACATTGTTACAATATTACTTGTATATTTTTAAGCATACACACGCACACGCCCACGCACACACGCACACCCTCTCTCTCTCTCTCTCTCTCTCTCTCTCTCTCCCTCTCTTTCTCGCGTGCGCGCGATCATCGCTTTTTATAGTCACAACTGTCTCTTTGCTCACAATTATATTGTCCCTACATCCGAATCTTAGAAATGATCTCTTTTCTTATCATTTTTAGAGACTTGTGTGTGATAAAGGAAATAATTATTTGGTATTCGCATATTTTATGAATGAACGTGAAACTATGGCATTCGATCGAATCAAACTCAGGAAGTGGAAAGTGACGTAGAAGCCGGACGTGATGAGGACTTATCCTTTGGGATTAGATCGAATATTCACCTTGTGTGAAAGACGAACGATGATGGAAGAGTAGCAAGAAAGAGGATAGAATTGCCAACTAGAAATACTTGTTATTTACATTTATTATGATTGAGATCAATTCTACAAATCACCGTTACAACGATCATTGTTTCCAGACAAAAATGACGTTATTGAGGAATGTCGTAAACACAATGAATCATTATTGACACAAGCTTATTATCGCTCGCGACATATAACAAAGTGGCAGTCACCTCAAGAGGAATCGTTTCTTAATAAACAGTCTATTTTTGTGATTAGTGTGGAAACTGCGTATTCGCATATTCGGCATTATGTACTACATAATGATTACTTTATCGAGCAAAAACTTTATCGCGTATCTATACAGAATGTAAGCCCAATGCCATGGATATGATACTTGAATACAGTTTTTATTGTATATTTAAGTTAAAATGTTGAATAAATAATACATGTTATATTATCATTCACATTGAGTATTCTTTCAAGTTTAAAATTTGCATTATTTATATATATTTACATATCATGAGATGTAAAGTTTCATTTATTTTGCGCTTCTTTTCGATACGATATATTGTATTTCGATGTACAATATATTGTAGAGAGAATCCGTTTATGATTAAGTATAAATATATTCGTACATATATCATACATGGACCCGGCCTATCAAAAGTGTGGAGCATCGCGCGTATTGAAAATGTGCCAGAGAGAGGGGGGAGGGGGGAGAGGAGGGGAGAGAGAGAGAGAGAGAGAGCGTGAAAAAATGCAGTACAGTTCTTGAACGGTACTAACTGTAAGAGTGTGGCAGATGAACAATGTAGAATTGATGAGAAAAGTATAGAAGGCCAAGCCTTTGCTGTAAGCTTGGCCTTCTGTACTATACTATGCTGTAACATTAAGAGACAAAGATAGTCTTTTTAATCATTGCATAAATAGTTGAAAAGTCATCGAAGATAGAAAATGAATATATCAATACTTATGAAACTTGTGTCTTAATAATTTGTATAGAGAAGCTTTTTTTTCTAAACTTGGGGATTTCTCATCTCTGTCAGGTGTGACACCCATTTATGAGTAATAATAAGAAAAGGCGGATATTAATAATTCCATGAATACTAATATTTTATAATTTTTTAGAATATTTAATCAAAATGTGACGATTCACTACCAATCTTTGACATTTTCTCAATTGCAGTATTCAATAAAAATTATTTAAAAACAAGTAAATGTGAATATTTATATTGAATTGCTCGATAATCACGATATCAATGATCACGCTTCGTTTGACAAGAACGAACCTCCTTCTTCACGAGATTCTACCGTGCGTCGTGCAGACCGATCGAATTGTGTGAGAGAATTGACGAGGAATTGGTGTAAATTATCGTTATTCAATCAATAAAAGAAAACCATTATTGAATACTACATGTTACTGCGCGCAGGACAAGAAAGAAAAAAAAAGAACGAAGAGAAAGCAGTTATAAAATTGACGTCAGTAGTGTACGCAAGCGTTTAATCCGACGCGATAGAGACTCGCCGCGCGATGCGAGAGGCTTCTCCATTCGAATCAATACAGCACATATTCGTACACATACTCACGTAATCCGCGGACGTACATATGTGATAATACATGCGTACGGTACGTCGTATGTTGCATGTTGAGAGTCGGAATGTTGACAACGAGAATATCGAGCATTTCTCACTCTCTTTTTCATGGTTTTATGCATCGTCTTTGTTTTCCCTCTTAGTATCTTACAAGTAATAAATCCACTACTGGTAGGGTTTGACGTAAGATAATTTAAGGCCAAAAATCTTTTCTCGCTGTATCAATCGTGTTTTGAGTGAGTATGTAAGCTCGATAGTTCGTCACATATATAATTATGGAAACAATTCGTATATTAAAGATAAAAGTTTTTTTAAACGAGATTAAATGTAAAGAAATTACTGCCTTTTATAAATAAATTAAATATTTCAGGATATCCTGCTTATTAGAATAGACTGTTAAAACTAAAAGTAATGATAAAGTGTTACTAATAATATTGAACAAGATACAGCTTAAAAAACTAAATTAGTGTATTTGCGATATAATAATTAATAATGACAATCAAATTGTTCGGCTGTCATAAGCATTTCAGTGCAAAAGTCAAAACCATCTTTTCAACTAATCAGAAGTAGCTCTTGTATACTTTATTTTATAAAGTGTTTGATCTGTTTCTCTCTCCCTCTCTTTCTCTCTCTATTTATCTATCTCTGTCTTACATCTCGTGTGCTCTTGCAAATGTTCTGGAAATGGAAAAGGAGGCTTCTCTGATCGATTCGGAGATTGGAACAGTTCCGACATCACGATTGGTTCTCTGCCACGATTCCGTGGCAAGACGATAGCGCATTTTGGGGACATTATCTTCATTATTCTCTTCTTTTGATTTGAGAAATCTGTTCTTACTGAGAGAAGATTTTCTCTCAGTGGGAAAAACTTTTCTCTAATAAGATAGAAACAACATAATAATTCCCCTGTCGCGAATTACATTCTTTTCCGTTTTTGATAAATAAACACACAAGATATAAATGGACAATGTATAGGTATATATAGCATATAGAAATTATATGGCGAGGGCTAAAAGGAAAGTTGATTTGAAAAGCGTTTATCATTTGTAATGAATACGTGGGAGTATCGATGAAATTATTCTACGTGAACATTCGGACGATGCTCCCGCCTGAATGGCACGAAATCACCGATTCGAAACGGACAGGGGTTTGGCATTACGTGGTTTGTAACCGACTGCACTGTGCATATACATGCATTCGCATACGGAAGCTGTGCAGGGCCGCACTTACAATTCTACGTAGAAAATATATGTATCTGTTTTATATATCGCATTATATAAATTAAAACTCTTGCGGTGTTTTCCTCTAAAAATTTATTATCAAAGTTACACACTATGATTAGAAAATTATTACAAGTTATTATAATTATTACACAGAATATCAAAAAGCAAAAAAGCCGAAGAAATGATAAAGGTGATAATAGAAACTAAATAACCAATATAGAGTTAATCGATATTTTAGCAAGTTATTTACTTTAGTCCTATTGTGCACACGTATGAATGCATACATGGCTGGATGAACTGCAGATGTGACTGCAGCTATGCAATTCGTTGCTATGAGGCTGTATTTACGGATATGAATGCACGGCGATTTCAACCTCGTTAATACCTACCGAGGTGTGATTGTGTGCGTGCGCGCGTGCGAGTGCCTAATTAATTAACCGAAACGGACACCAATGCACGCAGGGATGCATATACGCTTGCGACATTGCAGATTGGAAAAATTCTAATTTATTACGTGCGCAACGCGTGCATTCAATCCGTTGATGGAATGAAATTATATAATAATATATGTATCGTATGATTTATTTCAGGTGGTTTTCTCGGTGACATTGCACTGCCAAATATCAAATACGACACAGAATGGCGCGAGCAAAAATTGAATAAAAGCTATTTGGAAGAATTGAAAAAATATAGAGAAGAGATATTAAAAGAAGGCCTACAGGTGGAAGAAGAAGGTCTAACGGGTAAATAATATATCAATGTCTTTTTTTATCGAATACACCAAGTCTGAAGAAAATGCAGTTTCTGTCGAAATAAAGTTAGAATAAAATATTGACACTTCCTGATTGTTATCATTATATATACTTATTTGTTATTTTATTTTAATAAATATATACGAACACACACACACACACACACACACACACACACACACACACACACA